>JAODAL010039402.1:0-38040 GCA_025379985.1 Phyllomedusa bahiana | reverse complement strand
AATAAAACTTGCTGTATCTTTGAAATGTATTTGTTAAGAATGGTTACCTTTGCATTTATTTTAAAAGCTGATCAATACAATGGAAATAACTCTTTAAGTTTTACACAGTTCTATTCACAACAGTAGCTTCTCTGGGTCATGCAGGTCCAGAGGAGTGAATCCATAAAGGGGTGTTTGCACCATGACGTTTCACAGAGCCACAGCCAGCTTAAGATTCACACTTCCTGGATAGGCTGTGGGTGTTTCTACAGCAGTGATTGACATATCAGCTCTCCTGTTCCTATATGATCACGTTATAGTGAGCTGAATGCTCAGGTTTGTAAATAGCAGTGCACAAGGCTACACAGCTCATAAGGGTTAAAGCTTGCCAGAAACATAGATAAACAAGCTCCTGTGCTGCTGATAAAACTCTGCAGGGAGTGAGTCCCCATGGTCTGACAATGCAGCAAGAGCAATGAGAGCTGATAGAGAAGCTTGTGTACACAAGAAATAGATAAATCTTCTTTAGCTTCTAAACAAAGCATAATCAGAACAGCATTGAATTTGGTAATAGTCTTAATTTACCTTTGCCTACATGCTTAAAACTAATCATTGCGGTAAGAAAACTCCTTAAACAAAGAACTACCCTCTATCAATTTTGAATGTCCTAGTAGGTCATATGAAAATATGCTTTAGGAAACCTAGACAAGAACTTAAATTACTTACTATATAGAAAAGCTTTAATCACTTAAGATATTTTACAACCTCTCTGACTACAACCTCCTATATTCACAATTACTGGCCTTTCACAGTTAAACAATCCTGCAAAATAAAAAGCAGTATCTCTAAAGCAAAAATACAAAAATGAAGATTGGTCAGCACATCCAAAACAGTTCCAAATAAATTCGTATTGGTGCACACTGGCGTGGTAGCGAAGCAACGCAAACCCAAAGTAATATCAGAGGCACTCTACAACCGCACTCTGCAAGGTGAGCTCAGAATAGATGGGAACCTACTCTAACATGGGGGAGTGGCTAGCCTCCATTTTGGTTATGCTTTATAGATTGAGAACTGATAGAGTTTAAGTTTGCCTATGGCAAAATAGTAAATATAGTCATCTGTACTGAGGTCACCTTGTTGCAGTAGATGGGTAAATACAGTTTTGATAAAAAATTTACATTAAGAACCTCACATTTTCATGTATTCCAAAGTAGCAGAAATGCATTTTGAAAAAATTTATCAATTCCTTTTGAATGTTTTTTTTTTGGCATTTGTAGAGTGCTGCTGATATTGTAAAGCATAATACAAAATGGTCTTATTATTGTAATGGTCTTATTAGTCCAGCAGGTTATGCCAAAAAAGTGATATTGTTAACAAACAGTAGACTGATAAAACTCTATTTATACTCTACCTTAACTAACAAGCCCACTGCCTGCCAAAACGTTCCTAGAATTCACGTGTATTTGAAGACATCTTCTTCTTGCCAAAAGCTGATAATCAAAAACAGGCTATGACAAAGTAGAAATTATAATTACAGTACACAGAGTTGTGTTATCTTATCTTCAATTGATAACATTGGTCAAAACACAACGTTCTGGAAAGTATAGTGACTTTTAAAGTCTCCAGAGATCTCTCCAAGTGGAAACACAAACAATTAGGAACAAGGCACCAACTTTCCAGAGAAGCAGGATTTAAGCATCAATTAGACCAAAAGTTTTGGCAAACTACACAATATGCAATACAGAGTTACGCAGAATACAGAATCTTGTTTGATAGTCTACGTTCCCTGGAATGGACATGTGATATAGCACCTTGAATCTTATATGGGTATTAACAACACCCTGGGTGAAATGTAGCTATCTCAAACTATTTGTCTATAGAGCCTAAAAACTATGGGCCACATGTATGAAACTGTTTAGGTCTAAAACTCACTCTTTTGTCTACAGTAACCTATGGGCAAAAAAGTGAGTTTTAGACCTAAACGGGTTCATACATGTGGCCCTATGTGTGAAGTAATCACAATTGTGTTGCGGGTGGGCTTTATTCTAGGGCATCTATGAATAGATACTAGTATCTTAATTCCACATAAAAATGCAAATTTAAATTTTTTAGCAGGTACCTTCCCCAAGACCTTCTACCAGCAAGGAAGACTAAACTACGAATTTGTATATGTAAAGTTGGAGCATTTATATGTTAGTCACCAACACTCATGACTGGCCATAAAGGTCTTTGACCTCTCTGATGGAACAGCTGTGTAGACCACAGCTTGCATTTTCTATTGAAGTTTAGGGGATGATTTACAGTCGAATTTTTGCAGATTGTAAATACTGAATCCGCTTAAAAATCTGACAGTAAACCAGTGCCGTGTAGATGTAGCCTCACACTTATCAGGTAATTGCTGATAATATTTACACCTCTCAGGCCAGAGCCGATCAGAAAGAAGGATCACCAGGCAATCCTCTCACTGCTGTGCTATCATAGTCAGATAGAGAAATGTAACTAGGAGAACTTAAAAAAAATCCATATAATTGTTGCATATCGCTTGCCAATGTGGGAACAGAAACAATTTGTTGGTATTATCCCTTTAACTGTGTGTGCGTGCAAGAGACTGACTAAAGATTATAGTCTACCCCTGCAGGCTGTCTGTCATTTCCTAGCTCTTTTGAGTAAACTAATTAAAAAAGAGTCTTTTATTCCCGATCAAAATTTAAAAACGGGTATGGGTCATTACTGAACAAACGGGGCAAAAAAGATTTCAACGGGATTTTTGGTTTTGTTTCATAGATTAATTTAAATTTTGGGTTTAAAAATTGGAAAAATTATTTTTATCATGTAAATTTTTCGAGTTTTTCATAAACAATTTTTCTAATTTTAAAAAAAATACAAAAAAAGAAAATTTTTTTAAAACAATGAAAAATTTAAAATTTTAAAAACCCGAAAAATAATTGTTTAAATTGTAAATTGGTCAATACCTTATGGTGTAACAATCTATCTTAGGGTTAAGTAATTGGGGGAAATGAGCTACAAATTAAACTTTAACTATTCCGATACTTATGATTTTGGGCTGCCTCTAAAGTTTAAATGACTTTAAAAAAGGATCAAATCCTGTCAAAAAGATGTGGGGTGGATTTCTGGACCACCCAAGAGTAGGATAAAAAACCATCCCAAAGGGAGGGGAGTCTTAGTACCCCCAGTATTAAACCAGAGCCCACTGGTGAAAAATGTTCAACAAAAAAAATCAAAAAATTTGAACTTTTCCCAAACCACATTGAAACACAGTAAAAAATATTTTTTTTGCGGGTGCCTGAACTTCCATAAAACCCAAACGGAGGGTCGGCACCACCTTGCCAGTTTTCCTTTTTTTGTTTCGTAACTTTCAGGGGGCCCTTTTCCAAGCTATATACAGGCCCCTTTGGTATCCCCAAATCAATCACAGAAAATTAAAGGAGACCATTTTCCCCACATATTTTAAATTGTTCCTCTGGGGGGGGAAAAAAAATTGTGGTGTTCTCTGAGCATTTGGGGGCAATTTTAAAACCCCAAAAATCCTTTTAAATGTTAAAATTTTGGGTAGATTTTTTTTCACCCTTTGGCGGGGAAAGAAAAAATTCCTTAGGAATTTTGGGGGGTTCATTTAAAAGTCAACTCGTTTGGGGGCCTAGGGTTTTCATATAAGCCCAACAAATTAACATTACCTTTTCTGGGTTCTTTGGGCCCCGCTTGGATATCTATGTAAAGGGTAAATTTTGGGTCATATTTTTTTTTTTATTGTTTAAAAGGGGGGAAAATGCTCGATGTATTCCTTTTTAAATTTTAGGGGGGAAAACCCCTTTTTTTTTAAACCCCAAAAAAGTGACGAAACCTAAAAAACCCAAAAAATTTTTTGGTATAAAGTTTTGTTTTAAATACGGGCCCTTCAAAAGCAATAAAGAGAACCCGATGACAAATTTTGGGGTTTTTTTTACCCCAAAGAGGAGGGTTTTAAAACGTATTTACTGATTTGGGGAATAATAAGTAGTATAAAATAAAGGTAGGGCCGGGCCCTGGTAGGAAAACCAAAAGGGGGTTGAGGGGGGTGGGCTGGCCCCCCCTTAAAACCCTTTTCTGGGTCCCTACTCCCCGCAACGACACCAGCTCTGGTCCCCTGACTTCTCCTAAAAATTTAGGCCAATCCCTTTTTTTTTACTACTTATTGCTTTTCCCATCTATACCCTAAAATTACTTACAGATGTGTTTGAAAAAAGGCATTATACTAAAAACTTTCACTCACCTTCCCATTTTGGGGCCCCCATTAAAAAGGGGGGTTTTGTTCTAAAAATTCATTTTTTCATCATAAAAAACCAAAGGGGAAAAAAACGAGTTTTAGACCAAAACCGGGGTTCATAAAGTGGCCTCCTTGGTTTTTGAACTTGCATAATCGTTTCTCAATTTTTTGGGGAAATTATGGACCCTTTTCTAGCATTTTTGGTATAGCTCATTTTGAAAACCCAAAAACTTCCCTTCACTTAAAATCTAGTGGTGGGCCGTGGTTTCTTTACTATCGGTTATAGACCCTTGGGCCCTTTCCATGAAAACCCCCCCAAAACCCTCCCCTTTGGTGTCCATCCCCCTTTTTATATATGTTTTTTGGCTACTGTAGGGAGGTAACCACTGCCCACTTACCCCACCCCTTTTGGGGGGAATTTTTGAAACCTACTGAAGATTTGACCTTATTGGTCTTGCGAAAACCCCTTGGTTTTTTCTCATTTGTCCTGTTTTTTATAACAGGGTAAACCTTTAAAAGGGATAAAGGGGGTACGGGTGCAGGTTTTTTATCAAAGGGGTTCCTTTGCAAAGGGAAAAAGGAAATTTCCGTACACTAAAATATAAATTACAAAATCTATTCCCTCTCTTAGCCAAAATTGTTTTTAATTTGGATATAAAAAAATACTAAAAGTTTGGAACATGATAATACCGGGATTTTTAGTTGGTGATTTTGACCTACTGCTATGCTTTGGTATAACTGATGAATGTTATTTGATTTTAAGAATGTAAACTGTTCATTAAGGGCTACATTTTAAGGATTGTTTAAATTTTTTTTCCCCCTTCCTCCCCCGATCCCCCCCAAGTTTAGGGGACCCATTAAAATGCTAAAGGGGCGTCGAAGGCTGTTTTATTGGGGGGCTGGGGCCCCCAATAAAACCCCCTTTGCCCCCGATCCCCCGGGCTCCGGGCCTCTGGGGCGGGGCCGGGAAAACCCCAAAACTGGCTCTTCACTGAAAGTGCCCCGCTGGCCCGCACAAAACAGTGGGGGGCTTTTTTTTTGCCCAGGGCAGAGAGCGAGGGGCTCCCTGCCCCGCGACAGGGGTCGGACCCGCAGGTCCTACACCGGGGCCCCCCTTTGCCCTAAAGCCGGCAGCGTCGCGATGAAAATAAACTCACCCGGGGGACGCTTCCTGTCCTGGGGGCCAACCCCTCTTTGGGCCGTGCCACCGGGAGCTGGGCCCAGGAGCGGGGGTGAAGAGGACGGGCCCCCGTTCAGCCCGGGGATTTAAAAGGTGGGTATTAATGTTTTTTATTTTTATAGCTTTCCCTGCCCATTTCCCTTTTTAAAATCCCTGTCCCTTTTTAAAATTCCCTCCCGGGTGGCCGCATATCCCTTCCTGGGGCCCCTATAATCCCTGCCTGGGGCCCCCTTATCCCGCCCGGGGGCCCCTTTAAAATTTTCCTTTGCCTGGGGCCCCCCATACCCCTTTGCCTGTGCCCCCCAAATTGCTCCCCTTGGGGCCCCCATATCCCGTCTGGGGCCCCCCCTATAAAATGCCTGTGCCCCTATAATCCTCCCTGGGGCCCCCCCAATATCCCTCCCTGTCCCCCTTATAATGCCTGCCTGTCCCCCCTTATTCCCTGCCGGCCCCCCAAATGCTGCTTGGGGCCCCCATATCCCTGCCCTGGGGCCCCCTATATCCTCCCTTTTGTCCCCTATAATCCCTTTTTGGGGCCCCCCATTTCCCTGCCTTGCCCCCAAATGCCGCCTTTTGGCCCCCATATACTCCTGTGCCCCCCTTTTACTCCCCTGTGCCCCCATTTCCTCCCTGTCCCCCATATCCCTGCCTGGGGGCCCCCTTTAGTTGCCTTCCCCTTTTTAAAACCTCCCTGTCCCCCAAAAAATCGGGCCTTTCCCCCCATATCCCTGCTGTCCCCCATATACCTGCCTGGGGCCCCCCATATAAGGCCTCTTTTGCCCCTATTACTGCCTCATCCCCCTTATATACCTGTTTTGGGGGGCCCCCATATACTGCCTCATGCCCCCTTTATATTTGCCTAAATTGACCCTTTTATCCCTGCCTGGGCCCCATATACGCCTGTGCCCCCAATATACCCCTTTGGCCCCCATTAAATGCCTGTGGCCCCTATTTTTCTCCCTCATTTCCCCCCTTTTTCCTGCCTGTCCCCATATACTCCCCCTCAAGACCCAAAATACCTCCCTGTGGCCCCTTTATACTGCCTGTCCCCCCCCTATACCGCCTTGTCCCCCCCTATACCCCCCCTGGGCCCCCATAAAACTGCTAAATTGCCCCTATTTTAGGGGGGCCTCTGGCCCCTAAAAACCCCTGCCTCATACCCCTTATTCTGCTTCAGTGCCCCTTTATTCTCCCCTCATGCCCCCATAAAATGTTTTCATTCCCCTATATACCTAACTGGGGGGATGTTTATACCCTAAAATTAAGGTTGCTGGAAATGTGGGGATTCTAAGATATTTTTTGTCCAAACCCTCAGGGAGGGAGTTTTTGCCGGGAGCAATCAGCATAAGGGGTAACCCGGGGTTGGAGAAGAAAAGGAAAGTGAAGACGCTGATCAAAAAAAACTTCCCCGGGTGGGTTATAAATGTAAAAGCAGGGAAATCACTTTTATGCCTGCGAGTCTTTTTTACAACTAGATCTCCCCACTATATGGCCACTTTTGGGCGGGGGGTATAGTAATCAAACTTGTACGCTTTTACACATGGGGGGGTTTCCGTTGGTTTCAGGGTCGGCAGGTTATTTAACCCTTAAGTAGTAATATTTTTGGGGTTTTGGGTTTTTTTAGGAGTTTTTTTTAGTCAAAATTCACTTTTTGGTAATTTGCTCCATGTATCGGGGGTTATTTGTTGGGTGGTTTTGGGGTTTTTTCATATGAAGTGAGAAGTTCTGAAAAATAAATTTGTCATTGGGGGATTTTTTCTGTACATGACTGCTGAGGGGAAAGGACGGGATCTGTGTGGGATTGGGGAAAAAATTAGTGGGCAGGGGGCGAAGGGTTTTTTTTCTGGAAAAAAAAAAAACCCCCAGTTCACAAGAGGCGGGAAAAAACAAAGGGCCCGAGCCCCCCTGTTTTAGGGCCCTAGCAACGCCCCGGGGTGCTAAAACCAACCCCCCCCTGCCCTAAACAGTCACATCCTGCATGGGACAGCATGTGGCCACAGGGTCATGATTTGGCCTTTCGCATCATGTGATCCATGACATGACATCATCAGTGAGGGACGGGGGGAACAGTGAAGCTTCTGCAGTGTTGGAACTGGGGTGAAGGGAGAGGTAAGTATGGGTTCATTTTCTATTTCAACACCGTGGGAGGGGGTAGGGAGGTCTTTGAAAGTCTTGAGGGAAACCCCCTTAAATTAAAAAAGAGTTGGGGTTAAAATAATGATATTAAATACAATTAAAATGATTCTTTAAAAAAAAACTTGTTACAAATTCATTGCTAGATTATTTTTTAATATTTAAATTTTGCACAGGAACATCCTGTACTAAGAAAATAGGGCCCTGTTCCCATTTAAAATCCAAAACTACCAGCAAAAAAAAGGGGAGTTTAATCCCGAAAGTAATTTTTCGATTGTTTGCATGAAAACAAAAGTAAAAACAAAGCATCCCATTTAATATTCTGGAACAAAAAGACTTTTGTCTTTTACTCTTGAATTTTTGGGGTACTGGCCTTAATGTTATATTTGGCTTTTATGTTACTGTTATGTTTTAATCCTGGAATCCTTATTTACAAGCATATTTCCCGGGCATACATGATTTTTGGTTTTGGGGCCCCGAAATTTTTCACCCGCAGGGTAAGTGTTTAATTTCAGTGTTAAACCCAAGGGGGCCCACCTTCCTCCTCATAGACCAGGATCATCAGTGTGGAAAGAAAATGGTAGTTTATAATTATTAGATAGGGAAATATCACCCTGAGCTTCACCATTGTCAATATTTACTTCCCTCTTATAACGCACCTCCGTATGCTCATACACACGCACACACAGCATTGTGTATTTATAATGGTTGCTGTTTTTAGATATGCTGTTTAAAAAACCTTTTCGTTTTTAAAAGAAAAAATGTTTTATGTATAAATATAAAATATAAATACCCACACACACATAAAATTTTAAAATATATAAATAAACACACACACACATAAAAATATATATATATAAAAAAACACACACACAAAACATAATTTATAAATAAAAAAATATATATTTATAAACACACCACACAAACATATATATATTTTATTTTATAATTAAAAAACACACACACTTTTAAAAATTACACCCCACATAAAATAAATATATACACACAATTTATATTTATATAATATACAAAACACATAAAAAAATATATACACAACACACACAAAAATATATATAAATATTTTATACAAACAAAATATATACACACCCAAAATATTATTTCACACAACATTTTAAAAACACACACACATATATATTACATACCCCCATTTTAAATATATTAATTTTATAATACCCTACTTTCACACAAAATTAAAAATATTATATAAATAAAATATATAATATTAAAATATATAAAACCACACACAACATTTTATTTATTATATATATATAAACCCACACACACACACAATTTTAATTTTATAAAATTTTTAAATTTTTTATATATAAAATTTAAACACCACCCACTATTATATATATAAATTTTTTTTTTTATTTACACACACACAACACTAAAATATATATATATATTATTTATAATACACCAAACACAAAACAATTTTTTATAATTTTAAAATATAAAAATAAAAACACACACACACTTATATATATATAAAAATATATTTTATATTAACACACACACCAAAAATATTTTTTAAAAAATAAATATACCACACACAAAACACACACACTATAATATATAAATATATATATTATAACCCCACACACACATTATATATATTTTTATATTTATTTATAATTTTTAACACACCATTATATTTTAAAAAAAAATACACAAAACACACACACATTATAATATATATATATATTATATATTTTTTTATATATATTTCCCCCACACACACCCCAAAACCACATCTCGCAAATTTAAAATTAAAATGTTAATTAACAAAGCCAAATTAAAAGGGGGGGGGGGGGGAAAAAACCCCAAAAAAAAATAAAAAAAATTTATTAAAAAGTGAAAAAAAAATTTTTATTTTACAAGTATCAGCCACAATAAATAAACTTGTATTCAAAAAGGAGAACATAATTTAAATGTAAATAAAAAAATTTAAAAAACAAATTTTCCCAAAAAAAAAAATAAAAAAAATAAAAAAGTGCATTTCATGCAAAAAAGGTTTGAAAATGAAACATTGGGTTTCCCCTTTTCAAAAGAATTTTTCTGTTCTAGATATCCCACCCACTTGTATTAAAAGGGAAAAATTAACCCCAAATTGGTTGTATGTATTTCAAGAAGAGGTCTACAGAGCTGTTGCTACCAGAAGCACCCATAAGACCAAAAATAATGTCGTCTTGTATTCGGCAGAAATAACACAGAAGATATAGAGCTTGTAAATGCTCTGTACATTACAATGCTGCTTCTGGAAACAAAATGACAAGCATTTTGGGTGCCCAACGTAATCACATGTTTTTTTAGTGCCAATTATTATTTAATGCCAGGGCACAAGGAACTTGCAGATCTGGGTCATGTAAAGCAAACTCTAAGTCTAACCTCCCTAAAAAAAGGAAAATTTTGGGCAAAGCCAAAAGGCCAAAAAACTTTCTCGTAACCCCTGAAATTTAGATATAAAAATTTTGAAAAAATACAGGACAGTTTAAATTTCTAACCCCGAAAATTGTTTGGATAGAACTGCCTTATGGTAAAATAAAAGGTCAATGTCATACAAAAGGTCTTCATAAGAAAAGGCCAAAATTTTTTCTTAATGTATATTTGAAACTTGTTTGGACCCCATGCTTTTTAAAATTTTTAAAATTTTAGGGAAAGGGTGCCCAAGAAAAAGGGATTCAGTTTTTCCCAAAAAGACAGTCTCCTTTTTTCATGCCACACATTTTGTTGATGACCTTAATTTTGAGACTGCGGCTATGTAACTGTGTTTGAAAAACCCCTTTTTCCCAAAAAAAAAGTCCCCCATTTAAGATAGGGTTTTTGCTCTTTAATCACAGTTCTTTTTTTGGGGTTTTGGTTTTTCCCGGGGTGATGGAGAGGTGGGGGAAAAAAAACAGTTGATGGTTTTGGGGTCAGTATCAGATTGGTAAAGTCCTTCAACACTTATGAGTCGGACACGCAACCGTTGTGCCTCAGGACAATATTCTGTAGATAAACGAAGGGGAAACCCCATTTTTCAACAAACACGCATTTTCTGCCCCTAAAAATTCTCAAAATACAAAATCCAAATTTGGGAAAAACCCAGTTTCCCTCATTCATCAAAGGAAAATTCTAAAAAGGAAAAATGTTAAAAATTTTTCTTCCCCGTGGAAAACCCCCCCCTCATCACTTTAGAGGGTGAGTTATCTTTTTGGGCACAAAAAGCCTTTCCCTTTTTTTGGTCTTTGGAGAAGGCTTGTTCCCGGCTTAGAGCCTTCACAAAGAGTTTAAAACCCCCAGGTGGGGATTGTGAAGCATTGAGAACTAAAAGGTTTGAAGGGGTCTGTTGGAAAAAGTTTCCCCTGTCCAAGGTGCCAGAAAGGGCTCAAAACCTTAGTTTTAATTTTTGTGAAAATACTGAAGGAGGATTTCCTGTTGCCATCGAGGTGTTTGAACGTGACTTTTGGGAACAAAAAATTTGGGAAGGGTGGGGGGAGGGTCATTGTAAAGAGATTCTTTTTTTTCTGGGTTTGGGGGGGCCGCAAGGGAAAAGAATCCCCTAAGAAAATTTTTGGGGGTTTTTGGAAAATAGGGAAAAAAGGGCTGCTTTGCCTTAGGATCGGGTTTTTACTTTTCCCTTTTCCAAAAGCTTTTTTCTGCAAATTCCCCTGAATAAAATGTGGGGTCTGGTGATTAAAAAACCTTTTTGTTTTCCCAAAAAAGGTTTTCCACAGAAAGGGCAGGAACAGACTAAAAGATTTAAAATTCGCTTTTCAAAACCCCCCTGTGCGACAGCAGAGGGGGGAATTTCAAAAACCCGGGGGTTCTGTCTGGATTTAAATTTCAATTGGGGCAAGGGTTTGACGTTTGGGTCTTGGGCAGGTTTCAACCCCCTTGGTGTGAAAATCGAAATATGTACCTGCAATTTTTGGGTACCTTTTAGCTTCTCCAAAAGCCACATAGGTCCAATTAGATGGTTTCAAATATAACCTGTAAAAAGGAATTAAAAAGTTTAAAAAACTAAACCCCCTGTAAAAAAAACTATAACTAGACAAATGTAGATATAAAAAAGATAAAGGGAATAAAATCCCTTGGGGAGTGTTTCAAAAATTTAAAACTTTGTGTAAGGAAAATATTTATTTTACATAAGGAAGGGTTTTTATTCTTTTAAATAAAAAAACAAGTAATTGGCATGCAGACACAAAAAGGCATTTTTTAAATTGGAGATAATATTTTTCCGTTGCCAAATTTTTGAAAAACCTCCACCCTCACCTTAAAACCTCTGTGAGACGTTTTTGGAGCCAGCAAGGGAAAAAATTTCTTTTTTTAGCCCAGGCAAGGCGAGTGAAAACCCCCAACCTCCGTCAGCTGCTTTTATAGCTGATCTGGGGTTTTCCACCCAAATTTAAAAACAAGTGGGGGGCTAAACTCCCAAATGGAAAGAGACCCTGAGGGAAACCCCTGTGAAAACCCAAAGGGGCTTTTTGAAAACTTCATACGTTGCCATTCCCTTTCACAGACCCACAGTAAGGACACTTCCCCCCTTTTAAATTCCAGAGGTTAAGCCACAATTTTTCAAAACCCTTCAATTTACAATTAGGTAAAGTCTACACAACACAAAATGTTCAGCCCCTTTGTTTTAGCCGTTTTTTTTTTTTTCTAAAACTGCTGAAAAAAAACCTCTTTAATAATTAAAAAAAGTTTTTGTGTCTCCACCTTTTTTTCTGTCGTTTTGTTTCCCTTCGTTTTTTGTAAAAACGTTTCAAAAAAAGAAGGGCAGGGGGGGAAAAATTTTTATTGAAGTCCCTTTCCCAAACCCTTTGGACGGGTTTTGCTAAAAAAAAATGCCCAATTTTAAAAAATGGGAAAATTAATTTTGCATACCCTTACAAGCTGCCCAAAACGTCCCCAAAAATTTGGGAAAAAAAGGAGAAACCCCGCAAAAACTTTCGGAAAAAACACTCTTTGGGGCAAAAAAAAAGGGGATTCAAACATGGGGGTTTTAATTTTTTTTTTTTGAAAAAAGTTTAGAAATACAAAGAATGAACATTGTAAATATAAAGAAAAAAATTGTGATTCAAGCAGCTATAGTTTCAAGGTGCTGTAAGGGGGCCGAGAAAAACCGGAAAAAGGAAACATGACCTTTTGACCCCAAAGCTGTCCCTGCCTATTTGCCAGTCAAACTCTAAGCGGTCGGTGACTGGTAAAAGTGACACATGCGGCAGGCAAAAATGTAGGTCTAAGAAACAAGCAAGAGATCAACACAGCAAGCAGTCCAAATAAAATATAGCACTAGCTCAAGCTGCCAAGGAGACTATCACAAGCAACGCATCAGAACACAAATGGCCTTAACCCCTTAAGGACCCGGCGGTTTTTTTTGGTGACACGTTCGTTTTTCCCTCCTCGCCTTATGAAAGCCATAACTTTTTTATTTTTCAACCTACATAAACACGAGGGCTTTTATTTTGTGGGACAAGATGTACTTTCTAATGGTGTTATTCACTATACTATAGAATTATGGAAACCGCAAAAAATTCAGTGGGACAAATTTTGAAAAAAAACTTATTTTCGCCTATGTTTCTGGGTGTTTTGCTTTTACGACGTTCAATCTTCGGTAAATATAATGTGTTATCTGTATTCTAAAGGTTGTTATGCATCCGGCAATACCAAACATGTAGGGTTTCCGTTATGTTTTGGTACCGTAAAAAACATTTTCTACTTTGGGAAAAATGCGCCACGGCGCCATTTTGGCGACCCAAAAACTTTTTTGTACTAAAAGCCTATGGACGTCAGTGAGGGGAATTTTTTGCGGGCTGAAGTGGTACTTTTCATCGCTAGCAGTTTTGGAATGCATGCGACTTTTTTGATCATTTTTATTCCATTTTTTGAGTGACGTAAAATGACCAAAAAAAAACGCAATTTTTGGCGTTTGGAATTTTTTTTCTTCTACAGTGTTCAGCTTACAGGATAAATTGTTATATATTAATAGATCAGACTTTTAAGGATGCGGCGATACCAAACGTGTAAATTATATTTTTTTTTATTTGTAAAATGGGGAAAGGGGGGTGATTTGAACTTTTAATACTTTTTTTTGTACTTTAAAACTTTATTTATTTTTTTTACTGTAACATTTAGTCCCACTATGGTGCTTGACCACTAGGGGGCGCGATTGTTAATACAGCCTAATGCATTGCATAGGTAATGCATTAGGGTGTACAAAGATGGCAGTTTTCCCACTTCCTGTCTACAGCCGGAAGTGGGGCAAACCGACAAATGTAAGTAACGGGAGCCTTCACAGGGCTCCCCACCACAGTGTCCGGTCGTCGGATGCCGCAGTGTCTGATGGGTTAAACAGCACCAGCGGGCGGAGCCACCCACCGCTGCTGTTACTGCCGGGTGTTAGCGGGGGGACGGGAGGGTGGGGGGGCGCGGAGCGATCCCCCTGAAAAACTCCTTAGCGGCCCTGGGACGTACTCATACGTCCAGGGTCGTTAAGGGGTTAAGTGATGTCAGATTCCCAGCCCAGGACGAGATTGGACTGGCCCTCTGACAATCAGACCACACCAAACAACGATCAGGTATCAAGGGAAATGAGTGGCAAAGGAACCTGTCCATCATCACTCAGTCCAGATCGTCTGCAGCTAAGCACCCAGCCAGCAGAAGCAGCAGATGGGCGTAATGGAGAATTTGTTAATCATCGTCAAGCAAGTACTGACATAACACAGTTTTCAGACTGGTAAACAAAACATATGATTCAGATACAGCATCATTGCCAAAAGCACAGTTTCTGCCATACCTTACGGACAGAGGAGTGTGCTGAGACCTGAACAGTTACGGTCATAACAGATACATATTTGCTAAAACCACCAATTTTGGAAGGACCAGTTGACTATCCAGTTTGTACGAGGCGGTCTTGACTCATGGAAATCCCAAACACATGTATTGTCGCAGGGATAGAAGGGTTGAGCTTATGTAATTACAACATGTCTTATGCTTTTGTTCTCATAAAGAGATACAAAAAAAAGGTGAGTGGGTGTCTGGCAGCACTTACTCCACTCTCTCTATTGAGAACCCATACACACTTAGCCGAGTCTTCATACGTAAGTGGCAGCTGGGAAGAATCTGAAGAGGATATTTTAAAAGGTTTGTCTCATCATGTTGTTTTACAGAGCTACAGGTAGCTTCAGATTCACACTTCCTGATCAGGCTGTGGGGGATTCTTCAGCAGTGATTGGAATATCAGATCTGCTATTCCAAGCTGAGCCTGTTACAGTGACATAAGTGCAGGAGATTTGTAAACTGTAGTGCAAAAGGCTTAAGAGCTCTAGAGAGTTAAAGTTTGTCAGTAAGTAATGTAAACAAGCACTGGTCTTTCAAAATAAGGAACAGAGCAGGAAGTAACAGCACCATCCTGACATCTGCTTCAGCCTCTAAGAGCAGAGAGGGGTGCCGGTAATTAGAAAAGCTTGTGTGAAAAAGCAGGAGATAAGATCTGCTCCTAACTCTGAAGAGAAGCAAAATCAGAAAAGCAGTATATTTGGTAGTAGCCTTTATTTCCCTTTGCCTACATGTTTAAAACTATTCATTTAGTGTATTAATGTGACCCAAGTGCCAGGTTATAGTTTATGGTTTATTTTGGTTTTGTGTTTAATTTTTCTTTTTTTTGGGCTAGCATTCTATTATTTGCCAGTGCATAGAGTCTCAGCTTTACCTCATAATTTTTGTAACTCTATTGTCTTAATATAGTTTATTGTGATTTATATTTGTGACTGATATCTCTGTTAACGAATTACTTTTTTTATTCCTATGATACATATATATATTTGTATGTTTTTGTATGTTTTAAGCTGACGCTACCTTGTTTCTCAAATGCCCCAAACTCTGTTTATATATTTAAAACTTTGAATAAAAATTATTTGAAAAAAAACCAAAAAAAACTATTCAATGAAATGAGAATATCCCTTTAAATCCACTAAAAAAATTGGAAATTCATTTGCAATTGCAGTATCCAGTATCCTTCCCACTACATGTCACACTCACAAGATTCCAGGAACTTGAAGCATCAGAAGTCATTTGGTGAAGTTAGGGCAACAGTTACATCTGAGCACTACTTGTAAGCTGACTGGTCTGGCTGACCCTCTGTACCCCTGATATCAGCACTATTATTCTGTGCGGTGTCTGTTGCCAAACGTTCCTCAGTAATTACTATAACAGGACTCTTTCTTATGAAACAACTGTATGACTCAGAAGTGTGCTGTTACAGTAATTGTGAGCGGCACTATTTGTAATGAGCCAAAGCAGGAAAGTCAAAGCTGATTGTTTGGGGGTGGGAAGTTCCTTCATGATCCACAACTAGTGTTGATCAAACTGTTCTAGAAAAGTTAAGTTCTAGCAGAACTTCTCAAATTTTTAGAACTCGTACCGAACTGAACACTTTACTGTTCGTTTGAGTAAAGTTCTAGTTCTACGCGCCATTTTCAGTTTTGTTTTCAGCAGCTTTCTGCATTTTTGGCGGCCATCCAATCAGTGAAGAGCACACAGAAGTGTCAAAACATCATCGCTGAGGTGCAGGGCTCTCATTGGCTGCTAAAATCACATGACCATGTTATATATATTTCACTGTATTGCATTCAGATCGCCATTTCCAGCTCACTCTCTGTACTATACAGACTTCTCTGCTTGCTTGCTTGCATGCAGGCACAAGATTTGTTTATTGGGGGATTTTAGAAAAGGAAAAAGGCTATTTAGTTTAGGGGGTGTACAGCAAGCTTAAAGGAATCAAGATGTAGTTAGATTTGCATTTTTCTCTCCATAGACAGCAATAGTTAGGGAGTTTTTGTATTCTTGGCTGCATCTTTCCCACACCCAGAAGCATTTAATTAGGTGACATTTGCAGGGGGCCCCATAATGCCTAACCTCTATATATATGGCTATATATTATACAGAGTGCTTGAATTTGCTAAATCATACTCAGTGCCCAAAAGTTTAGTTTTTGCAGTTTTGGGTGTCCAGTAATTGTATAACACACCATCTCCAAATCTCCTTTGTGTCCAAAGGGCTTTAAGGCCCCCTCAGGATGCAGGGTCCAGTAGCAGCTGTAACAGTTGCACCTCCTATAGCTACGCCCCTGCTTGCAAGCTGTCCTCATCAGCCAAAATTTCTTCTCTAAATTGTTCCACGTTTCCAGTTTACTGTTATGGATGGTAATTACAGCTTCTACTCACCTGTATATGTATAAAAATTAACCAGAACATCTTCTCCCATTGACTTTAATGGGGTTCGAGTTCAAGTTTGAATAGAACCTCGAACTGAACACACTAAAGTTTGAGGTTCTAATAGAACTAGAACTTTTTACTGCTCGCTCATCTCTATCCACAACCATCTGATATTTTATTGGCTGTTCAAAGAGAAAAACAATCAATATTCCACTTAGCAGAGGAGTGTACTTTGAAGGGGTGTAAATGAGATTAGATATCATACACACTGTGAAGTCCAGGATCCATATCACACTGATTTCTACTTAAGAGCATATGGAAATGTATGGACTCATAATTTACCTCTGTTTGACTGATTTTACAAGATGTTTCATAACAAATTAAAATAAAGTTGTGCATTATTCTAAGGCTATGTTCACAAGGCTTAATTACGCTGGGACTTCGGGAGTCGTGCTGAAAGCGCCACGAATAAATGACATGTCAATTATCTCCCTGCGCATACAATACGATCGTATTATACGCTCGGGGAGAGGAGACGTAATCCATAGTTCTCTAAGAGAACTGTGGATTACCGTAATGATTGGGGCGCATTTCGCTCGTATTAGAGCGCAGTACCCTCGCAATACGTGGCGAAATGCGCCCCAAAATAAGCCTGTGAACATACCCTAACATATGCCATGTTATGGAGCTATTCTAAAGGTACAGGAGATGAGTGAAATCATGCAAGGTTTCACACAGGCATCGCATAAGGACCCCCGGTATTAATATGGCAGTATTGTGACTAATCAAAGCAACATATAAAAGGGGAAAAATTTTATAAATTATTGGATAAATATACATTTGGATATATAAATATAATCTAATTAGGAGCAACAGTGTGACAACTATTTACTGGTACAAAGATTCTTCTATATAGATGAAAAGGAGCTTCTATTTAACACAGCAAAGTATTGGTAGGCAGGGACAGAAAATCAGAGGCCCACAAGGTTTCCTATAGTCAATGGTGAACACAGCGACATTATGGGCCACATGTATGAAACTGTTTAGGTCTAAGGCCATGTTCACACGGCGGGGCGGGGGGGCGTCAGCCCGCCGACCCCATAGACATTCATTATTAGCAGCGCGTATTCGCCGCTAGTAATTAACATGTCACTTATCTCCCCCCGCGGTGTATTGTACGCCCGGGGAGAGGAGGCATAATCCTTAGTTCTCTATGAGAATGTGGATTACCGCAATGACTGGGACGTATCTCGCCGAATATTGAGCGCAGTACGGTGCGAAATACGGGGCGAAATACGTCCCAATTTAAGTCATGTGAACATAGCCTAAAACTCACTCTTTTGTCCATAGTAACCTGTGGGCAAAAAAGTGAGTTGTAGACATGAACAGGTTCATACATGTGGCCCTATGAGTTTGATTAACTCCTTATATTTACTATATTTACTATTTTGCCAAAGGCAAACTTAAACTCTATAGAGTTTAAGTTTGCCAAGGGCAAAATAGTAAATATAGTGATCAACAGTCACTCTTTGTTCTCTTGGGAGAGTCCCATTTTTTTGGAAACTATTTGATTAACTCCTTAAGCACCATGACGGAAAAGGCCTAATGACCAGTTAAATTTCGTAGTTTTTGCCTCCTGGTGTTTCAACAGTCGTAACTTTTTTACTTTTTAAGTGACGCAGGTGTATGAGGGAGAATTGAATTTTTTTTTTCAATTTGTTTTAAACTATTCACACGAAATAACCTGTTACATTATTTTCACAGGTTATTACTGTCGTGTAGAGACCTAATATGTGTAGGTTTTTTGTGTGCAATATATACACAATAAGTTTTTGTTAAATATTTATTTTATTTATTCTTTTCTACACTTTATTTTTTTCACTTTTTTTAAAATCCCATTAAGGGATAACTATTTAACACTTTTTTATACACTTGGTAATGTATTAGAATACATTAATATGCTACTACATTACTTTCTGTGTCAGTATGACACAGGCTGCAGTCAGGGCAGCACACAGTGTGCCCTGGCCACCGGCTTGCTAGGCAAACAGCCCTGTAACTACTGTAGGTCCCCATTGGTGACTGTACAGATATTTCACGGGCTCCATCGGGACACAGAGTCCCGATGACCCGATGGAGCCTGAGAATGCCCTTTGATTAGGCTGCGGTCACAGACCACAGCAGTCAAAGGGTTAAACACCAGGGATCAAAGGTTTTTCTCCGCTCCCCGGCATTTAAAGAGACAGCTGTAGGAACAGATCTGTTAACTACAGCTTCGTTCCTAGCACAGCTGCAAATTTAAAGACGTCGCTGCAAATTAACAACCTGTACCACCCACCGTCTATAGTTGGTGGGCAGCTATTAAGGAGTTAAAAATGTTGTTTCCATCACTTAAAAATTCCCTTACAGTTCAAGTAATCCTGTAATTTTCCTGTGTAAAGGGCAGGGAACAAATGTGACAATCTGTGTTCTATGCATTTCCAAATGAGCAGACCTCTGGTACCAATAGGGCAATTTCCCAAATCATAGGAGCACATTTACTATTCCTGCCCAAAACTTAGACGGACCAGGTAGTCCAGGGATGCACCATATTTTTCACAGTTGCTCATGCTGTTTTTTAGAACTAAATTTCTAGACTTTGGAGTTATCTGATTTTTGATGTCAAGTATTGGTTGGCATACTTTGCAATGTCAAAATATGGACATTTTGTTGCAATTTTAAGCTGCACCCCTTCATGCTAAACCATGCCCGGTTTCCAATTAGGTCATGACCCCTTTCAAACAAGCCATAAAAGTATCTAAAACAATTTAGTAAATAAGTTTAAATTGAGATTGCACTACAAAGTCTGCCCCATAGTGATTGAACTAGTTAAGTAAGAATTGGAAGTCAGGTTACATCAGAAGATCATCAAGAGTAAGACCAGTTTCACATGAGCTCAATATGGGTGCATCTCTGCATCCATACTATGGCCACAAGTCTGACCTGTTTCCGGGTCTAATAACTCAGAATGATAGCTCTTTATAGTGCCGTAAGTAGAGGTCATTTAATCGGTCATTGGCTTGGGGCTCTTGACCATAATATAAGCCAATAATGCCTCAGTAAAATACTTGTGTGAAAGTAGCCTAAGGGCATGTCCCCACGGCAGAGGACAAATGCTGGTCGGTTTATCCTACCGGTATTTGTCCGGTTTGTGTGTGCCGTGTACACAGCTGCGATGAGCGGAGAAAAGCCCTCCCCCTTCACATTGACATGCACAGATTCCGGCCGAAAACCAGACGATAGAATGTGCATGTTCAATCTTCTTCCGGCGGCCCGCCGGCGGAACACCCGTGCAGTGGGGAATGCTGCACGGGTTTTCCATAGAGCCCTGTTGTGCTCGTTTGTGGTTGGTTTTTCAGACGGTCTGCAAAACCGCAAACCGTCTGAAAAACCGGCCACAAACATGTGCCGTGGGGGACATGCCCTAAAGGTACTTAATAAAATAAAGCACCAAAACTGTTTTAAAGACCTACAGATTCTAATTTGTGAAGATAAAAAGGTATATTAATGTTTACCAGCCTAACAAAGGTCAAAATGATGCTTTTTGGCCTTTTTTGGGTTTATATGGCTCTATATGGCACATATGCCAGATTTACGCTTTAAGGGTGCTTTCACACTGCGCAGTTTTGGTGCAGTTTTAACTGTGCTCCAATTAAACTGCCTTTATTACCAGCAAGCTTTTTTGACTAACCTAAACTGTTTGGAATGTGAGTAATCAATTAGTGTGTCTGTAATCCACAAGACTTCAAACACAGTCCTTGAGTACTGACTTGAAACACCTTGCTGAACAATTTAGACAACTGAAAGAAGCTTGCCGGTAATAAAGACCGTTTAATTGGAGCGCAGTTAAAACTGCACCAAAACTGCACTGTGTGAAAGCATCCTAAAGATACTTTGAACATAGCCTAATGAATGACAGGTCAATGGGTTAAAGAACAAAGGTCATGGAAATACTAGAGATTGAATCCAATTACTATAACTGGTACCAGACAGGTAGATGGAGGCAGAACAAATAATGTCTGCAGGATTTTGATCCAAAGCACATTTGAAGTCAATGCAATAGGTGATTTTCAGAGCGTGGTTTGGTCAATTTTCTTACAATATAAACAATGGAGTTTAGTCATTCCAGATTAGTAAAATGATATAGCTAATACTTTAATAATAACTGTTCTTCCCAAGGCAACACCATTGCAATTCTCTGGCATAAATGATATGTAAATACTCTACAAATTGCAGGAACAGGAAATGGTAAGGAGTGTGAAATAAAAAAAAAATCCTGAAAATCAATAACACTGATCCTTAACTAAACTTCATAATGCTAGCTAAACAGATTTACAGGAACTATAAAATGCAAATAGATTTTGTTGTGAAAGGGCAATTGCATTGGCCTTTGGTATATAATCCTTTCTTTCTCGAGTTTAAAGGGTTTAGCCTCATAGTGATAACATATGCCATCAGTTTATGACAGGCAGTGGTCCAACCTATAGGACCACCACTGTAGCCACTGCACAGCCACAATGCCCCTTCTCTTTCACAATTGGTGGGGATTAATGGAGGTCTAATCTCATTTTATAAATGGGAATATAGATTTTATAACTTGTAAATAAGTAGGTAGGTAAAAAGTATTACAGTGGAGTACAGTGCCACCTGCTGGTTCAGTACAGATATACCAAGTAAAGAAGTAACGTGCTTTCCAAATGTCTGACTTTCAGGCTGGGTGCACCTGTTGTGCCTGCAGGGCAATAGTGTGCCATGCAGCTGAGAACAATGCGGTATAACCACAGACTATTGCCAATTGTTGTGATTTTGGGACAAGTACAGGTAAAGCACATAACCAACCATTCCTTCTAAGGGCTTGTCCCCATGGCAGGGTTTTCAGTCGGTTTTACAGACGGTTTTTGGATTTGATAACCATCTGTAAACCGGTTCTCAACCTTTTACATTGATTTAAATAGAAAATCCGTTCAGCAGTCCACACCGCACAGATTTTCCGCCGGACGTTTTTTTACACCACCAACGTTCCTAAAAACTTAGAATATGTCCATTCTTCCTACTCGTTTTCTGGCAGAAGATGTGTATGTGAGTGGTTTAGGGGGAAGGGCAAATCTGCAAGCCAGGGACAGAACTGTCCCCCAAAACCACGTACAAGATGTCAAAATACCAGCCGGATTATTTAATCTGCTGTGTGGACGCACCCTAACTGTTGACAGTTGGCTTCAGGGACAGTCTAGGGCTTTAGATTTTTTTAAAGTCACACCCTTGCCAGTTATAAACAGTTAATCACTTTTTAAAGGGGTTTTGCCACGATGTAATGTTTACTTGGGATCCTCCAAAATAGGTATTTAATCACTTTTCTAAATATATGTGATTAAAAAAATTGCAGCCTGAGAGAGCTACAGGCTGCCTTACCTGCCCTTAGTTATTTAAAAGTTTCTATTAGATACGACCAGGCAGAGTGACACGAGCTGCTAGCGGGGCTTGCGCAGAGCACACTTCTTATCTGATGAGAAGGAGCTGAAGAAGCTTTCAAGGCACCAGGTAGAAATATGTTGTCTTTTGTATACAGAATCCACTAGTTGTAGTGTGATTATCTGAGTAGATCCCTGCTTTATCTGATGACAGGGAACATGAACGAGCTTTCAAGAGGCTGAAGGAGCTTTCAAGAGGCTGTGGAGAAAAGGTGCTGTCTTTTGTATACAGAATCCACAAGTTGTAGTTTGATTATTTGAGTGAGCATTTCACACGATCCCTTATGCACGGCTCTGTGCTCTGGCTGTGTCTCTCTCTCTCTCTTAGCTCAGCATTGCTTTGTTTACATTTGCTTCTTAGCAGATAAGGCATGTCCTGGCAAAACCCCTTTAAGTAACGATATTATAAAAGCCATGACATTTTTCTTTTAGGTTTATGGACCTGTGTAAGAACTTCTAATTTGCAGAAAAAAATGTATTTTCAGTGGTACAATGTTGGGGTACATAGGAGATTTTGATTAGTTTTTACTTCATTTTTTGTAAGTCTGGATTTAAACTGTCTTTTTGCAGTGTTCACATAAAATAACTTATGGATCAAATAACAATTTATACATTGGAATATTATGGATGTGGTGATACCTATTATGTGCACCTTTTTATTTTCTCTCCTAAAAAATTTTGTTAAAAAAAACAGAAAAGCCTGTTTCTCCAATGAAAAAAAAAACACTTTGACTATTTTGTCCTACTAGCTCAGACATCTTGTAATTAGATTTTTTTTTAATCTTATTAGTCTCACTATGGGACTAGATTATGTGATTACCTTTATAATACATATCAATGCATTACTGTTTCTATTATGCCTATGACACGCAAATTACTAGATAGGAAAATAGGCTTCTATACATTGTTAACCCGGAGGATATTATTTGGCCACCAGTTACCATCAGGGCCGATATCAGAAATTTTAGTGCCCTATACAGCTGAAGCATCTGGACCCCTCCCCCACACAAACCCTGCTCACACCCTACTGCCAACTCCACCCTCCACCCCAGAAAAAGAAAAAATGTTTGTGGGGTGATCAAGAAAAAAATGCAATCGCGCCATTATTTTTGTATTCGGTTCTTGTTGGGTTTTACAACGCACAGTCAGGACGTATACAAGGGCCAGCAAATACCGGCAAATGATCACCGCATGTTACCACTATAATGTTACTGAACAAACCAGTATACCCACACCAATATTGCCAAACAACAACAATATACAAAGACCTAATAATACCGCAACATATCATTCCATATGGTCTCTAATACCATCATACTGTTACTGACAATAATATCAATAACAACAATATACAAGAAACAAATAATACCGCAACATCATCACCACATATCTCCACCATAAAGATAATGAATACCACCATACTGTTACTAAATGTAAACAATTACACCAAGACCAATATTTCCACCATACACTGAACACATAGTAGTAGATATAAGTGTACACAGGCTCTGCAGACTGTATATTACCCTTATACAGTGACCAGTCGAGTCTGCCATGATGACTTCTCACGGACACCATTTGTCCCTGTAGAATTTCCAAATAAATTTGTAGGCAGGTAGTTAGAGGGGCCCCCGTAGGCAGGTATTTAGAGGGGTGTCAGTAGGCAGGGGTCCCAAGTTGGTAGGTAAATAGGGCCCCCCATCAGGTAGGTAATTAGAGGGGCCCCCAATAGGCAGGTATTGAGAGGGGTGTCAGAAGGCAGGGGTCCCAAGTTGGTAGGTAAATAGGGCCCGCTATTAGGTAGGTAATTAGAGGGGCCCCCAGTAGGCAAGTAGTAAGAGGGGGCCCCAGTACGTAGGCCGCAAATATGTAATCTATCTTATTGCGTGCAGTGCGTGTCGCATACAATACGTGAGATGTACCACAGGACCCCTGAAAGTTCGGATTAGGAGGCATCTTTCTGATGCCCTGAGGACTGAGTGTTTTAAATGCTCTAGTGTTTCCAAACACTTCCAGGAAGTACATAACGGCAATTTACAATCATTCACTTTCTGTGCCACTGAGAAAGTACTACGTCCGCAAACTGCTAGCAAGGGAATCCATGTGGATTTTTAAATTGTTAACTAGGACACCTGCGGGGCTGAATATTTTGCAAGCTATATCTCACCATTACTGAGCAAGCCCAAGTTATGTTAGTTGTAGATTGGCATACTTGTTTTATGAAAGGCACTTTAATAATTAGTTTTCTTTGTTATATTATATGTATGTTAACTAGAATTGTGACGTAAAGAGGTGGGTGTTCCCCTCCCTTGGTCATGTGATAATTTGTAGCCTCTTTATAAAACAGGCATTCACATTCTCTGTTTAGGAGACCACAATTAAGGACATCTTCCGAAACGCGTCGGTCTTGAAGTTGATTATGCCGCATTTATTAATGCCACTTATGCGCTGAATGTGAAGTTATCCTCCATGTTTTTAATAAGTACCAACTAAAGAATGGATATTTTATCTACGTGGGTTTGGCTCCTCAGATGAAGCTGGCGATCCTTTGCCTGTGATTACCAGTACGTAGGTACTCACCTTTCCACCTGGTGAGTCCACCTGTTCTTGGCCCCAAGTCTGGTGCTTAGACCTGGGGCCTAAGACAGTAAGCAGCGCAGACGGCACAATGACATCACCTGTGCAGCGTCACACGGCAGGAGCAGGGAGCGCATAGTTCTCTCTGCCCCACCGTTCATCTTAATTGTATGTGTGTCGCAAGGACATGCATACAATTGAGAGAGCTTAAATGGCAGAAAGAACAGGCCATCCGCCTGTTCTTTCTATCTTTACTGTGAAACAAGGGAGCGGTACCTGCCGACAGTCGCAGGCCCCCTTGTCTCACAGAGTGGCTGGGCCCCATACGGTAGTACCGGCTGTACTGCCCTAACAGTGGCCCTGGTTGCCATGACAACCATTAGCACTCTATGGTCATGTTGCACATTGCCAAAGGTTAATAGGGGATGCCCCCTCCATCTGTTAACTACTTAAATGCTGTGGCTGTTCTTGACCATTGCATCTAAAGGGTTAAATGGGTACAGCCCTTCACAGCTCTTGAGAGATTAGCCAACCCTACCAAAATTCTGGGAGGGTTCCCTTTTATGCAGGAGTCTCCCAGATGATCTGGGAAACCTGGAAGCTAGAAAATTAGGCATTTAAAGGGGTTGTCTCACGACAAAGATTGCTTTTAAATTAAAGATCTTGCAAAAACAAATCACTTTGCAATATATATCAATTAACAATGTCCTACCTATTACTAGATCTCCCCTCTTGTGTGGGCTGCATCAGCTACTCAGGTCACTATAGCTACAGACCTGTTTGATCTCTCCGTATAGGCTGCCAACATGGGTTGCTATAGCTACAGACCTGGCTTCTACTACAGCCTAGTAGAAGCCAGTAAACACACCCCTGAATTCAAAATGAAATCAAGAAAACAGGACAAAACAATGTAGTTAGACAACCCCTTTAAGCATTACTTACTCCCTACATCTCCTGCTGTTCCAGTGTGTGTTTTTTGTAACATCAGGTCTACACCATACATGCCAACTCTCCCGTTTTTTGGCGGGGGGGTCCCGCTATTTGGGGTCCCCTCCCGCCCTCCCGGGGGAGTTGGCATTTTCCCGCCGCCAGCAGGCGGCGGGGGTCCTTTAAATGGCCGCGGCGACAGAGTAGCGCTAGTGCGCTACTCTGGCGCCGCCGGGCCGCTCCTACAGGCGGGTGAAAGCGGCCGCTGCGCCCGCTTCACCCGCCTGGAGTCTCGCTGTGCAGGAGGAGGATCGCTCCCTCCTCCCCTTGTATGTCCGGCGCCGGGGTGTGCGCCGCACATACAGGTCAGCGGCGCAGGGGAAGTGACGCGCGGCTGCAGGGGAGTGACGCGCGGCTGCTCTCACTTCCCCCTGCGTCGCTGAGGAGATCGTCCGGAGCGGCCGTGCTGCAGGAGCCTGGTGAGGTAAGGGGATTTTATTCTTTTATTTTTATTAGCTATATGGGGCTCTGCCTGGGAACAGAGGGGGCTCTGCCTGGCAACAGAGGGGGCACTACCTGGCAACAGAGGGGACATCTACCTGGCAACAATGGGGGCACGACCTGGCAACAATGGGGGCACTACCTGGCAACAGAGGGGGCACTACCTTGCAACAGAGGGGGCACTACCTGGCAACAATGGGGACATCTACCTGGCAACAATGGGGCATCTACCTGGCAACAATGGGGGCATCTACCTGGCAACAGAGGGGGCATCTACCTGGCAACAGAGGGGCATCTACCTGGCAAACAATGGGGGCACTACCTGGCAACAATGGGGCACCTACCTGGCTAACAAAGGGGGGCACCCCCCCGGGGCTAACAAAGGGGGGCACCTACCTGGCTAACAAAGGGGGCATCTACTTGACTACAAGGAGGCATCTACCTGCCTGTAAGGGGCACTACCTGCTTATGGGGGGTTACTACCTGGCTATAAGGGCATCTACCTGGCTCTCTTCCAAAGCCGTTATGCAGTTAGGTGGAGTGGGTGTGGCTTTTTGAAAGGGCGTGGCATACCAACAAGATGGGCGTGCCCACTAAGTTCTCCTGCTTTTTCATTTTCGAAAGTTGGCAACTATGGTCTACACTTATGCCCAGTTTGGCTAGTCACTGGCCTCAGTGGTCATGTGTGTCCTGCACTACTGTAAACAAACACAGGGGTATTACTATTTACTAAATTAAATCTTTGGGCTGCTGTCAGGGGCTCAGATCAAAAAAAGATCCCACTGCTGTCCCCACCTATAGATGCATTTATCTGCTCAGTAGGAGTCATAAATAATTTCAGGGAACGCAGTGAGGGGCAATTATTTTCAGGGAACATAATATGGTGTGAGATAGGAACTAGTAATAGGCAGGGGGGTGCAGATGTTTTGACTGTACAGAGCCATAAAATACCTGATGGTAGAGCTACTAGAACCTGTCAGGTTATCTGATAAATGTGGTCAGCTATTAAAAAAAAAGTGTAAGCCTTTCACATAAATTTAAATAAATGACACAAACATAACAAGCTTTTTCTGCTGAAGTGAAATAAAATCTGTTTTGGCTACAATGCAAAGGCGAACAAAAAAAAAAAGGAGTATTCTGTAGCTCAAACTAAACATGAGGAGAATAAGTGAAATATGTGTCTGTATGCTTTATAAACATGGTGCATGTTGCTTACTACACATGGCTCCATACCCAGTAAACACAACATTCAGAGGGAGCTGTATGAACTACAGGCAGTAAGCGCCACCTAGTGGTGAAAGAAGCTAGAACAGCCTGTTCCATTTATAACCAGCCAAGCTTAAAGAGGTTGTCTCTCTACAAGGATTGCTTTTTATGTTAAAGATCTTTCAAAAACAATTCACTTTGCAGTATGTGTCCATTAACAGTGTCCTACCTGTTCCTAGATATCCCCTCCTGTATGGGCTGCATCAGCTCCTCAGGTCGCTATAGTTACAGATCTGTCCGATCTCCCCTGATAGGCTGTCAGCACTGGTCGCTCTAGCTACAGACCTGGTGTTCTCAGGAAAGCCAGTAAACACGCCCTGGAATTCAAAAATGAAACAGGACTGAGGGGAGATGAATTGATGTAGTGAGACAACCCCTTTAAAGAGAACCTGTCACACAGGTTATGTCCTCCTGCTGAGGACAGTGCAAGGTAGTGGCAGACATGCTGTTTCCAGCGCTGTGTCCCTTATTCTGTAAGATGCAGGGGTTTCAGAGTATTTAATGCTTAAATCTGCAGTTTTCAGCCAGACGAGTCATGAAAAAAAGTCAGTTTAATTCAAGCCCCACCCACCTGAGGCTAGCCCCGCCCACCTCATAACTGGTGAACCTATTACTTTGAATACCATAGGTAGAAACGTGACTAATTGTCAGGTGGGCGGGGCTAGCCTTGAGGGGGCAGGGCTAATACCTGCTCATGAATAAGATTTGAGCATTAAATGCTCTGAAACTACAGCATCTTACAGAATAAGAGACACAGCACTGGAAACAGCAGGTCTGACACTAGCTTGTGCTGCCCTCATCAAGGGAGGCATAAACTATATGAAAGGTTCTCTTTAATCACTATGAAAAGTTTATCTAGATGCAAGGGTAGGTTTATAAGGCTGTTTTCTGTAAATCCTTGTTACTGTGGAAGTAATATATTTACTATTCAAAAACACAGAAAAGTCAAATGACCGCTTATATTGTACATGGAAATATAATAGTAAGGAAAATACAAGTGTCAAGAGCTAAAATGTTTTTGTAACTGCAGAAACTGCATAAATACACTTGAAACGTAACCTCAATAGCAACATAACCAAATCATGTGTCCCCCTAAATAATAAGAACAACCTCATGGGGGGCGTGGCCTGCGATGTAAGAGACTGGACGCACTGAGATAGAGCTCCTCACAGGAATCTGCTTTTCACATAGAAGTCTGACCAGGAATGAGATCCAAACGCCTCAGAAGGTTGGCTAAGGTACCCCAGACGCCTTCCTTGAGAGATATTCCGACTTCAAATTATTTCACGCCGCTTCTGGGCCTAGACGGAGAGGGATCTCTCCCCCGCGCCTCCGCGCCATCTTCCCCGGCCTCCTCACACAAGGCGGAAGTGCGCTCCTGCCCTCGTGTGCAGCCGGGTAGAACCAGATCATCGATGCCGAACGGGCGCTCAGCCTCCCTGTCTTCTGCAGCTGCCGCCAGAGATCCGCGCACCGGGACCTTGTTGCCTGACCCTCGGCTGCCACAGCGTTCACCGCTGCAGCGCGACGTGCAACAAACTGAGGTAACAGCAGGGGCTTCCTTGCTCACTCCCCTTACCTCTTCGCCTTCTGCTCCTTGCCCGCCGCAGCCCTCCACCGGGACTGTGATGCCTCAGGATCGCCCGAGCAGCCGGGCCAATTACCTGCCTATGACCCGACAGCTGCGACCGCCGCCGCCAGAGTGTGCGCGGAGATGCCGGCGCCATCTTTGGGCGCAGGAAACCCGCAGGAGGTTGATGGGTCTACATCAGAGAGCCCTGTATTACCCACTCAGACAAGACCCGGCTCTAGATCTCCTTCAGATAAAGGCCTCTCGGCTCAGAAAGACCCCACCTGTCAAACTGGTCTGCTGCTAGGGGACCTGAACTCTCCTGGGAGCCCGAGCATGGACATCTCCTCAAACTGGGCAGCAGAGACCTGTCCCTTACCCCTTCAAAATGGGAATCTACCTCCTTGCCCAGAGGTGCCTCTTCCACAACACAGCAGTTCCCTTGCGACTCTTAGCTGCTCCCTAAATATCGCTGGACCCGGGGCTACCTGCTTACTCACTGCAAGTCCCCAACATGACCTTCATCAGTTAGCCCCAGCTGGAATATCTTTCTCACCCTCCAGAGAGGGCTCTGCCTATAACACCATGCAACTGCAGGCACCCTCTTCTCAGGGGACACTGGTGTGGCCCGTGTATCACCCTATTGCTCAACCCTGCGATGCACAACGACAACAGATTTGTGATTCATCATTTGGCTCTCAGAATGCCAGCTGGAATTCCAATCCGGGGTCCCCCTCCTGGGCGCACAGTCCCAACCTTCAACAAACAGACACTAACCGCCAAACGCAGCTTATACCTAGTACTACCTAGTAAGCCGGCACTCAATGTTCCAACCACCTCGTTGACCCCTCCTGAGGATGCCCTCCGGGTGCTGGCTGCCCACCCAGAGCTACAGGCACTGCTAACGCTTCTCCCATCTAAAAGCGATATGCAACAACTAGGTCGGGACCTCCAGCAAGCATGGCGCTGAGAGTTACAACCTGTACAGGCTGCAGTGACAACTCTACAGGAAAAGGTCCTACAGATCGAACAGGCTCAAGACTCTACAAATCTCACGGTCGCTAGCCTGCAGGCCTCCATGTCTGAGCACTCTGAACGTCAAGATCGCCTTGCTTCTCATCTGGACGATCTAGAAAACCATAGCAGGCGCAATAACGTCAGAATCCGGGGGCTGCCTGAGAAAGTTAGAACGTCGGAATTGATCCCTACACTCACAAAAATGTTTAACCATATCTTAGGCAGACCATTGGACACTGCATTGGAGTTCGATCGTGCCCACCGGGCCCTCCGTCCTCAAAGCCAGGACCTGGATCGTCCAAGGGATGTAATTTGTAGAATCCATCACTTCACCCTTAAAGAGGAGATCCTACGGAAGGCCCGCCTTATGAAGTCTGTGAAGTTTGAGGACTCCACCATTGGCCTCTATCCGGACCTTTCCAGACGCACACTCCGCATGCGTTCTGCCCTTAAGCCGCTCCTCAGGCTGCTTCAGGACCGACACATCCAATATAGGTGGGGTTTCCCCTTCTCTCTCCAGGTCAACCGCGGAGATACCGTAGTCACCTTTTGATCGCCTTCTGACCTCCAGTCTTTCACCTCTGAGTTGGGTCTACCGATGGTGGAGATACCCGACTGGTCAATGGCTACAGACTTAACCTCTCCCTTCCCATCGACCTCCACCTCCAGAGGACGTGATCAACCCACTGCACCTTTTCCTCCGAAAGCCCAGCGCTCGGCCCGCAGGCGAAGGAACACGGAGGACCCGACAGGGTCGGGTGGCCCGCTGCGCTGAATCCCCGCCCAGAAACTGTGAGATAACCTTATCTTGTTGAGATTCTCTCTGCCTTTGTTAGAGGGATATGTATGACTTATTGGTCGTATCTGGGTCTATTTTAACCAATTTTCCATACCAAGTTATCGAACAAAATGTAATGGGTATATTGATTTCCATTTCGCTGTTTTGAAATATTGATTATGCCTATTCCTTAGCTATCTTTTATGATGGGTTCCCAAATCACTTAAATTTTATTACATTTTGCCAAATGTCTTCTAGTATAAACTAGGCAGTAATAATTCCTATATGTCCCCTCCCCCACTCTTTCCCCCGTCCCTTTTTTTTTTTTCTCTCCGTCCCTCTCTCCCTCTCTCCTCTTCCCTCTTCTCTCCATACCCTTCTTCCTTTCCCTCCTTTTATATGCTGCCTGCATCCTACGCTTCAATATTCCTGTTGAGTTGTGCTCGTGCCCGCGATTTTTTACACTGACATGTTTCTACCGGTCATGCAAAGCAGTCATGACTCTCCCCCAGTGTCATCTGCCATTATCTATTTGTGGCTTGTAGCAGCTATTAGCCTGCCATATTTTCTTTTGTGGCCTGAGTCTTGTAGGCCTTTCTTAATGTTTGAGTTATGTTCCATTCTTAAGTCCCCACTTGTCAGCCAGCTGTTGCTAGTCTCATCGTCAGGTCCTTCTCTATCTAATGTGCTCCCTCTGCTTAATCTTGATGCACACCATAAGAGTTACATCCCTTAACGTTAAGGGATTCAATGTGCCCGAAAAGCGGTCACAGATATTATATTACTTACACAAGCAAAAGTCCCATATTGTCTCCTTACAGGAGACACATCTCCTACAGGAGCAGGTTGGAGTCATCCGCAATAGGTACTTCCCTGCCTGGTACCATAGCAGTAACCCCTCCCAAAAGACAAAGGGTGTAGCGATTTTTATACATTAGTCCCTCCCTGCTAAGATCTTAGACGTCTTTACAGATTCGGATGCCAGAGCAGTCTTTGTGAAGTGCAGCATTCAGGGACACATCTATACAATTGCCAATCTTTATGTACCTAACACTAACCAATACTCCTTTCTGTCCAGGGTGTTGGAGGACCTCACCTATTTCGCGCAAGGGCAAATTATTCTATGCTGTGACCTTAACCTGGCTCTTCACCCTACGCTTGACTCTTCTTCCGGACGTTCTGCTATCCCACATCGAACGATGAATAGGGTTAAACGGTTATTGCACAATATGCAGCTCTCTGATGTGTGGCGCCTCCTACACCCTGACGAAAGAGACTACACCTTTTTCTCCCACCCACACCAGTCCTACGGACGTATCGACTATGTCTTCCTCCAACATTCCCTTCTTCCAGTGGTAGCTGAGTGTAGGATAGGCTCGATCCTGCATTCTGATCACGCACCGGTGCATTGTGACCTAGCCCTCCCGCATTTTCAGCGCCCCCCATTCACTTGGAGACTAAATGAATCCCTTTTACAGGATGCTCTTTGCTTGGCAGACTTACAGTCTAATGTGAGGATCTTCCAAGATACTCATAGTGATGACCCTACGACTCCTCAGGTCCGGTGGGAGGCGCTGAAGTGTGTATTGCGAGGCACACTCATCAAACACGGTGCACGATTGAAACGGGAATCAGCTAGTAAACTCCAGTCACTTTTGGCTAAACTCAATTCATTAGAGGTCTCCCATAAAGCCACTGGCACTGAATCGGACCTCAGAGAATTGACGCAACTCCGACACGACATTCTTCTGCTCATGGAACGCAAACATAATAGATATCGCCAGATGTTCGCCACGCGTTCGTACGTTTGGAGTAATAAAACCAGTAGGTACTTAGCCAGAGCTCTGAGGATAGAGATCCTCCCTGTTTGTCCCACAAATTAAGAAAGCAGACGGGAAATTAGTGCATCTTACTGAAGATATTCTGGGGGCCTTCCGGGAATATTACTCCAATCTATACAACCTCCCAGCCCCGACTTCGCGAGCCTCTCCCATACATCACCAGGCGTCTTTAAAGGACTACCTGCAGAACACGTCACTTCCCACCTTACCCTCAGAGGTGTTAGGCTCTTTAGAGGAGCCATTTTCTCAGGCAGAACTTGACTCTGCCATAGCCTCCCTTCAGACAGGTAAAAGTCCCGGGCCGGATGGCTATACAGCCAAATTCTATAAGACCTTGAAGGATGATCTCTCCGCTCTAATTCTACAAGTCTTCAACTCTGTTTCCAGCGCCTCCCCGTTTGACCAGGCCTTTCTTAAAGCTCACATTACGGTAATTCCCAAAGAGGGTAAGGACCCGACCCTCTGCCAGAGCTACCGACCTATATCGCTCATCAATACCGATGCGAAATTGTTTGCTAAGTTAATTGCTTTAAGACTGACCCCCCTGCTGGGTGACATAATACATCCGGATCAGGTGGGTTTTATCCCCTCTAGAGAGGCTAGGGATAACACCCTGAAAACATTTACATTAATCAACTACGTCAAATGCAATGGAATTCCCTGTATGCTGCTTTCACTAGATGCAGAGAAGGCCTTTGATCGAGTTGATTGGGCCTTTCTCTCGGGTGTACTCTCTTCTCTTGGCATAGGTCCGATCCTCCTATCCAAAATATTTGCACTATATCATGTCCCACAGGCTCAGGTCCGGGTCAACGGATCCTTATCTGCCCCTTTTGTCATCAGCAATGGTACCAGGCAGGGATGTCCTCTCTCCCCGCTCTTATATGCTTTGGCAATGGAGCATCTGCTACAAGCTATTCGAGCTGAGACTTCCATTCGTGGCATTCAGTGTAGTAGTCACCATGTAAAGTGCTCTGCATTTGCGGATGACTTACTCCTATATGTCACTGACCCCCTCATCTCCTTACCCTCCATACTAAAAGTACTACGTGACTTTGGATCTTTCAGTAACCACAAAGTGAACATGTCCAAAAGTATAGCCTTGAATATTTCTTTGAAGGCAGAGATGGTTGCCCAACTTGAGCAGCGGTACTCTTTCTCTTGGGCCACCACCTCTGTCAAATACCTTGGTGTTCACCTGCCCTCGAATCTCACTAACACATTTGACCTTAATTTCTCCCCCCTGCTACAGCACATACAGGGAGATCTTTCTAAATGGGATAAAAAGGACTTCTCCTGGCTAGGTCGCATCAATGTATTGAAGATGAACATCCTGCCCCGCCTCCTTTATTTATTCCAAGCTATTCCAGTTCTGATTCCCAAGTCCTTTTTCCAAACCCTGCATAAAACAATTGCGCAATTTATCTGGGCTGGGAAACGCCCCAGAATTGCCAAAAATACATTATCCAGATCGAAACCTGACGGGGGACTGTCTCTTCCAAACTTCCAAACCTATTATTTGGCCGCCACAGCGGTGAGGATACCTGACTCTTCATCATACACAATCTAAGCTCTGGGTTCAATTGGAATCCGCAATGTACAAAAATCCAACCGCTCCCATACCCAGGTTCCCCCCCAGAGTGGCTACCCAAAAAACTTCTTTGTCTACTTCCCCTAATTACGCAGACTGTTATACGGACTCATAGGTCGTATCCCTCCTCGATGCATATTTTGAAAACAGGAGGTCCGCTTACTCCTATTACCGGTAACCCGGGACTTCCTGAGACACTAAGAGATGGGGCGCTCGGTGTGGGCGGAGGGAGGGGCTTTGGAATTATGAGAGACATTCTTATTGACAATGCCCTCATAATAATAATAATCTTTATTTCTATAGCGCCAACATATTCCGCAGCACTTTACAAATTCAAGGGTAAACATACAGTCATTACACATTAAAAGTACTTACAAATGAGACACAAGTTGTGAGGGCCCTGCTCGTGAGAGCTTACAATCTATTAGGGTGTATGGGTGAAACATACTGTAAGTAGTGCCAAGTTTAAAATGGTCCAGCCATGTTTCATAAATAGGGGGTGGTTTACATAAAAAAATGGATGAACCTGCCACCCAGACTGTACATCTAATAAGATAAGTGCCTGTGAGTCCCCAAAAGTGCGGGGGAGGGGAACAGATGTGTGTGATAGCAGTTAGGGATCTTGGTGGGCCAGACCGAGAAGATGTATTTTCAGGGCCCCTCTTAAAAACTGTGAGGGTTGTGAATGTGCCTGATCGCCCCCCGTGGTTAGCATTTCCAGAGAATTGGTGCCGCACGGTGTGAAATCTTGTAGGCGGGCAAAGGAAAGGTTTGATGATTGAGGAATGTAGTCTTGATATATCAGCGAGGCCCGGGGAGCACGGGAGGGCGGTAGACAGAGATGTGGGAGGAGATGTAGGGAGAGCAGCGCTGTGGGAGGGTTTATTTGGGTTGAGAGTGCTGAGTTTTTTATACTGTATCCTGTACTGGATGGGCAACCAGTGCAGTGACTGACACAGGGTAGGAGGCATCAGTATAGCGTGCTGGAGAGAAAGACAAGCCTGGCTGCTGCATTCTGGACAGATTGGGAGAGGGGAGAGTTTGCAGAGAGGGAGACCGATAAGGCAAGGAGTTGCAGTAGTCAAAACGAGAAAGAAATAAAAGCAGTAATGAGAGTTTGAGGGCGTTTCCACAGTGAGAAATGGGGCGGATTTTGGAGATATTCTTGAGGTGCAGGTGGAAAAGGAGCGGGCAAGGATTGGATATTTTAGGGAGAAGGGCGATCAGAAATCCAATAAAACCCCTAGACAGCGGGGCCCTGCTGCCTAGGAGAAATGGTGGTACCACATATAGAAACCGAAATGCAGGGGGGGGGGTTTTGGTTAGTAATGGCGGAAAAGAAAAACAAGAAGTTCAGTCTTAGTGAGGTTTAGTTTTTAGATGGAGAGAAAGGGCATGATGTCAGAGACAGCGGACAGACAGTCACTGGTGTTTTGTAGCAAGGCTGGAGTGAATGTCACGGGAGGAGGTGTATAAATTGGGTTCACCGCATAGAGATGGTACTGGAAGCCAAATCTACTGATGGTTTGTCCAATGGGGGCTGTTTTCAATGAAAAGAGGAGAGGAACCTAGAACTGATCCCTGAGGAAACCCCCCAAACAGCAAGAGGAAAGCAAAAAAAGCAAGAGGAAGAGGAGGGGAAAGGTTTCGTACCTGATTTTATTTGGTAAAAAACGGGAAATGGAAACTCTCTAGATTTCACTATTACCAATTACGTAGTGTTTTCTCTGCCTTTTCGGGCATCCCTCACCTTATGTAGAGCCCCTACTATCTTTGAATCCGGGTGTTTGCAGAGGACTCCCCAGTACTCACTTACTCTCAAGGGTTCACGAAACTGCTGTTGTCTTTTTGTAGAGACTCTACATTGCCTTCCAGAAGGCTTGGGAAAGGGGAGGCTGTCGAGATCATTCTCTGACGAGGGTTGGAGAACAATATTCACTTCTTGCCCACGGCACCTCGGTCCGCAGGGGCGGATACAGGAGATGAATTTATAAAATTATTATCGATGTTATAGAGTGCCATCCCTACTGCCGCACTCTACCCCTCAGTCTCTAACCTTTGCTGGCTTTGCTTAGGGAGGAGGAACGATGTTACATATTTGGTGGGGGTGCTCTTCCTTGCAGCCTTTCTGGTTAAAAATAATAGACACCATCCGCCTGATTAGTGGCGATAGACTGCAAAATGATCCTGCCTTCCTCCTTCTGTTTGCAACACAACAACCAGCCCACTCCTTGAAGGGTCAATTACTCCCATTTCTACAAAAATGCTGCCAAAGCAGTTATACCCAGGACTGTGGCGCTCTACTCCTCCCCCTACACTTACGGACTAGTTTAAGGAGGTGCACACGGTTTTTTAGGATGGAGGAAATTGGGAATGGCGACTCACCTACTGAAAACAAGGCGTTTTCTTTGAGGTCTGGAACAAACTGGTTTTTGCTTTCTGTGTTCTGACCACTACTCCTCTCTTCTATAGTGAGTGTCTGTGGCTGCTTTGAGGGTCTTTCGCCACGTTCATCAGCTGAGGATGATGTACTGACATCGGCTGGCTTCCCTTACCCCAGTTCAGTTACAGTTACATACTCTTGTTGCCTCTTGATGAGGATTTTCTAAAATCTGTAACAATAATTTGGGTATAGAGATTCCATTCTGCCTTCCACATGCTGACTCGCTGGTACCCCCCACCCCCACCCCCTTCTTTTTTTTTTTTTCTCCTCTCCCCCCCCCCAACCAAGGTATTTCTGCCTATATATGTACATTTACAATATGCCTTGGTCTCCAGCGATCTTCGGTTGGCTTTCTCTCTACTCAGCGTTCTTTCCTTATCTGAGCATTATTTACTTATTTGTGTTCTTGCAGATTGTATACCACATGAATACTTATGTATTTGAACCTTGCTAACGCTGTGTATACCATTATTGTCGTTAATGATGTATCACCTATGCTACTTCAATAAAGCTTTGAATGATAAAAAAAAGAACAACCTCAAGCACCTTGGCCTATTATGGGGCATACAGCATTTAAGTTGTATGGAGCTAAATATGATGTCTTTGGGGCCTTTACTGTACCCTCTCTTAACTCAAATTTCATACACCAGCAAAAAAGTTAAAAATTAACTTGTCTTACATACATGTAAATATAGTAAAGTGCTGGATTTTAGGTTGCTATTGGAGTTTGTAGTTAAAGGGAATCTGTCACATAGGTTATGCCTCCCTTGCTGAGGACAGCACAAGCTAGTGATAGACATGCTGTTTCCAGCACTGTGTCCCTTATTCTGTAAGATGATGTAGTTTTAGAACATTTCATGCTCAAATCTGCAGTTTTCAGCAAGAAAAGAGTCAGAGACAGTTTTTTTTCATACTCCGCCCACCTGAGGCTAGCCCCGCCCACCTCAACTAATAAACCTATTACTTTGAATAGGTAGAAACATGTGAATAACTGTAAGTGGGCGGGGTTATCCTTTGGTAGGCGTGGCTAACGCTCATGAATAAGATTTGAGCATTAAATACTTGTCTGCCACTAGCTTTTGCTGTCCTTGCAAGGGGGCCATAATCTATGTGACAGGTTCCCTTTAAGCTTGTGCCATGCTGCTCCATTCCAAGTCTAAGCCACGGAAATCAACAAATTATGGCCATTCGTGATGTTCCCGGAAATACCCCTTTAAATATTCTACCTAACTAACTAAATCGGAA
>JAODAL010039401.1:0-38041 GCA_025379985.1 Phyllomedusa bahiana | reverse complement strand
ATTTTTTTTAATCACAATAATAATGTATCAAATAATTAAATACATAATTCATCTCTATGTATAAAATTAGTTTTGGCATGTCTTCATGTTTATAACTAATCTTTGAAAGAATAACAAATTAAACAAAAAAGTGAGAGATCTTTTTTAAACTTTTCTTTCAACTTGCAACCGTCATTTTTTTCCCTCTGCCAATAGCAAGGAGAAGCCAGTTTTATAAAACCCAGAATACATTATTCACATCAAGCTACGCCATTTGTCTCTACAGGCAGGTCATTACAAGCTTCAAAAGTGATCGCTTTGTTATCACTATTACTACAATGTGACTTTATAGGCGACTGCAGGGCAGGGATCTATTATACATGTTTCTCACAAGATACATCTCTTAGTGCAAATAATTTAAAAATTGATTTTGCATGATGAATCTTAATTAGAAAAGCAAGGTTTATCTTCTTATGCATCTTTATTCTAAAGTATTAATCACATTTTATACATTATATTCAAAAAACTTCACAATTTTTATACTAAATCATCAAGAAATGTACAAATGAAGGTGTCTTAATAAACTAAATAGATATCTCACAGACACTCCCACCTCATCACCCTTCATACAGCCTCATTAACATCTACAGTACATGCTGTGTTCTTTTGAGCCCCAAGAAATAAGGGATCAAATAAATTGTCGAAGGGGCCCCTTTGTACAGAAAAGAACACCTTTAAAAGGCACATAAAGTATGAATTTGATACTGTTCTATTTGATACTGTTACGAATTGCAGAAATCCTCCTGCCTTTTTCCTCCTCCCCTGCTTATTAGGTCAGCAGAAGTTTCTGTGTTATGTCTGTTTTTTTTTGCTGTTTTTTGGTTTGGAGTGATTGCATGAGATTTGTCCAGATCACTGCCTGTTAGCTGACCTGACTGGAAACCTGGGCTCATTAGTATACTCTATAAAGCTCAGCTGAAAATAGTGATCTGCTGCAGAGCTTAGAAGTGTTGGTCCTGTCTCTTCTGTTGTGTTGTTTATGGACATATTTGGAGATAAAGGTGTTTAGGGCTAACATAGGGATAGAGGTAACAGTGTAAATGGTAGTGTTTGGACAAGCTTTTGAGGAATAGCACTAAGGATAGTTAGCTAGAGACAGTTACCAAACCATGAAATCTGTCTTTATTGTCTTCATTTTTTATATTTGTTTACCGTCTTGGATAAATAATATTATGTTTTATAAATCGGACAGTTGTGGATGTGACAATGGCAAATATGTTTAACTTTTTTATATTTCTCTTTCAAAAATTGGCAAAAGATGGGGGTTGAACGTTTTAAATTTTTTGAATTTTTTTTTTCTGTTTTAACCTGTACTTTAGTCCCCCCTAGGGCATGCTTGTTTGAACACTATTCTGCAATACATTGACATTGCAGAATAGAATTCCATTATCACTCTCCTATTGAAGGCATCTTAAAGGGAAAGTGTCATCAAAAAATGACTTATTGTTTAACTCACATTTTTATGTTAAACACATTTTTTAGGCATTTTTGGTTATGTTTTTTTTTTTTAATTTTCCATATCACTTTCAGTATTTTTTAAAATAATTCTTAAGTCCTGCAGTTTTCACTTTGGTCACTAAGCCTAATAATCTTCTGACACTTCCTGTTCTGTTTAGAGAGCTTTTCAGCAGTGTGCTCATTATCAGTAGAAGAACTGAAAGGAGAAACCAATGCAGACCCGGACTGCCCATAGGGCCCGGTGGGCCGCTGGGGTCTGGGCCGCAGCGCTGGCTCGGAACCCCCGCCGGGGGGACTGGTGTTCCCCCCTGGTGGGCTCCGAGTGCCGGCGCACAGCACAGCTACAGGGGCCGATACGTCGACCGTGCCCCTCTCGCCACACGGCTGCATGGCCGGGTCACAGACCCAGCCATGCAGCCATCACGGCCACCGCCTGCACCGCGCGGTGCAAGCAGTGGCCAAGGCTGAACAGACGGGATCTTCTGATCCCGGCTGTTCAGCTCCCAGGAGGCCATGGGGCAGGTGCGTGATGTGATGACATCATCGCGCGCCTGCTCCCGCGGCCCGCACTCGGGTGAGAGCGTTGCTCGGAGCAGGAGAAGAAGAAGAAAACAGGTGAGTATTATTGCTAGTTTTTTTTTTAGTTTTTTTACTAATTACTGGCCCTGCCTGCCTATAACACTAGCCCTGCCTGCCTATAAAACTAGACCTTGCCTAATAGCCCTGCCTGCCTTAAAATCGGCCATGCCTCCCCTAAGATAGCCCTGCCTCCCAATAAAACTAGCCCTGCCTGCTATACTAAAAACTAGCCCTGCCTGCCTATAAAACTGGCCCTGCCTGCCTATAAACTTGCCCTGCCTAAGATAGCCCTGCCTGCTTATAAAACTAGCCCTGCCTAAGATAGCCCTGCCTGCCTATAAAACTGGCCCTGCCTGCCTAAAATAGCCCTGCCTACCTATAAAACTAGCCCTGCCCACCTATAAAACTATCCCTGCCTGCCTATAAAACTGGCCCTGCCTGCCTATAAAACTAGCCATGACTGCCTAGTAAAATAGCCCTGCCTAAGATAGCCCTGCCTGCCTATCAAAGTCTCCCTCCCTATAAAACTAGCCCTGCCTAAGATAGCCCTGTCTGCCTATAAAAGTAGCCCTGCCTGCCTATAAAACTAGCCCTGCCTAAGATAGCCCTGCCTGCCTATAAAACTGGCCCTGCCTGCCTAAGATAATCCTGCCGGTCTATAAATCTAGCCCTGCCTGCCTATAAAACTAGCCATGCATGCCTATAAAACTGGCCCTGCCTGCCTATAAAACAAGACCTGCCTGCCAAACTATAAAAACTACCCTGCCTTAAGAAAAGCCCTGCCTGCCTATAACACTAGCCCTGCCTGCCTATAAAACTAGCCCTGCCTGCCTAACATAGTCCTGCCTGCCTTTAAAACTAGCCCTGCCTGCCTAAGATAGCCCTGCCTATAAAACTAGCCCTGCCTGCCTAGCATAGTCTTGCCTGCCTATAAAACTGGCCCTTCCTGCCTATAAAACTGGCCCTGCCTAAGATAGCCCTGCCTGCCTATAAAACTGGCCCTGCCTGCCTCAGATAGCCCTTCCTGCCTATAAAACTGGCCCTGCCTCCTTATAAAACTGGCCCTGCCTGCCTATAAAACTGGCCCTGCCTGCCTATAAAACTGGCCCTGCCTCCCTATAAAACTGGCCCTGCCTGCCTATAAAACTGGCCCTGCCTCCCTATAAAACTGGCCCTGCTTCCCTATAAAACTGGCCCTTCCTGCCTATAAAACTGGCCCTGCCTCCCTATAAAACTGGCCCTTCCTGCCTATAAAACTGGCCCTGCCTCCCTATAAAACTGACCCTGCCTGCCTATAAGTGCTCCTGCCTCCCTATAAAACTGGCCCTGCCTGCCTATAAGTGGCCCTGTCTGCCTCATTACTGGCCTTGCCTGCCTATAGCTGGCCATGCCTGCCTGCCTAATTACTGTCCCTGTCTGGATAATTATTGGGGGCAGCCCTAGCTACAAGGCTGATTACTGAGGGCAGCCCTAGCTACCTGGCTAGTTACTGGGGGCAGCCCTAGCTACCTGGCTAATTACTGGGGGCAGCCCTATCGACCTGCTTTAGGAGGTCTTTATACTTACCTACCTAAAGGGGGTCTACCTATTTACATGGCACTTATATGATTCTTTTTAATTTCTAATTTTTAGGATCTAACATACACTGTTTGGGGTACAATTACTGTGTAGGGCACCAAAGGGGGCACTATTACTATTTGGGGCTCTATGTACATAGTTGGGAATTGATAGGAAAGTGCTGGAAAAGAGAGGAGTCTAAGATGTATTTGTGGTAAATTCTACACGGACGAGTAGTGACCGGGAGAAGAAGATACTGCATGCTGTACTGGACGGAGAAAAAATGGAAAGGAACGACTCATCAGAGAAACATCATGGAGGTTTGGGCTAGAAGGAGAAGAAAGGAGAAAAGAACAACTCCCATCAGAGATGACGTCTTTGGTCCCTGCTGTCAGGGTCATTTTCCTTCTGTGTTGAATCAGTGCTGTATTCATGTGATGGTGACCTGACTATTGGTGATGTGATTGGTGGGGTTGTAGGTTATGTTGGTGCGGGCTTGTCCCTGATTGTAAAGCAAGTGCACACCTGACTCTGTGATGAGGGGTTTCTCTGCACCACTGTTTCTCTCTTGCTTGTGTTTAGGGGGCTCTCACACAGAGCGGTTTTGGTGCATTTTTTGATGTGTTTTTTTTGTGCAGAAATGTACAGAATTAACTGCTCTGCCTTTCTGCACAAAAACGCACCGAAAACACATCAAAAATGAACAAAAACGCTCTGTGTGAGAGCACCTTTATAGTGTAGTTTATTTTAGAAAGTGGGGAGGTGCGAGAACAAGGGAAAATTTTTAGGCGGATATAGTATGTGGGCTGGTGGGAGCTTAGTGCCAGGGCTGATTTTTATTCCCAGTCTGGCCCTGCACCAATGTGTACAGATAACACAGAATCCACCAGTCACAAGAGGAGATGTCACAGCTCCCCCTCTCCCCTCCATTCACAGTGAAAATTCTCCTATACAAGTCTATGGGACAAAATTTGTGTTAACAATCCTATGTGCATGAAGCTGCTGTAAAGTATCTCTCTGACTGCTGTTAAAGCAGTGCAAGCAACAATGTCTTCCCCACAATCATATATAGACGGCCGAATAGAGAAAAATTGCCGACAGATTCCCTTTAAGCAGAGTCTAAAAAGGAGTACTAATAGAGTAGGCCTGGAGGCCATTATTAGGACCCTGGCTGCCATCATAACTCTATCAGCACCCCTCAATTACATTGTAGCCAAGCGCTGCCCTCAATGAACCACAGCCCCATTTATGCGTTAGTTGCTGTGGTTGCATTTACTGCAGCATCTAAGTGGTTAAATGGCAGTGGGTGTCAGCTGTAATCAACAACTGGCACCATACTCTGTACTTAGACCTCCACCATCACCATGCTGCTAAGGAAAAAGCTAAATAACACATTGGAAAATCTCTCCATAGTATTGACAATTTCTAATTGTTAGTAAATTCAGTACAGCAAATAAAATATAAAAAATATATAATGTCAAATATATATTAGATGTTATATACATAGATTACCAAAATCATCAATGAGGATATATTATTCATCCAAACATATGTGAAATAGTCAGGCCATAGCTCATAAAAAGCATAGTAAACCCATTCAGATATTCGAGACATGGTAAGGAAAGTGCTTATCATTTTACACATGTCAATGTTTATGAATCCTTATGGCCATGGTTAATATACTGTATCATTAATTAAATGGTCTATTTCAAGAAAAATGCTAATTACTTGAGTATGTAGAACAGTTTAATTTGAACAAATGCTTTCAATAGTTTATCTTGAACATAACAAGAAGCATGGTTTAATTTTTACTCCATAGAAAACATGTTGCCTGACCAGTTCTATTACTGTTAGTTGACCTAGAAATTATTCTAGAAATACATATAAATACCAGTACATAATCTATCCTACTCTGCTAATATGGAAATAATTGCTTATTTTTGCCTCCTTTGTGCAGCATAGTCAACACAGTGGCTTAGTGTTTAGCATCATTTCTGGAAGCAAGGACCATTTTTGAGGGTGAGCGGGTGGGGCAGCAGCCGCCCAGGACACCGTTCACCTAAAGGGGTGGAGGGAATGCAGTCCAGACTCATACTGATGCTCAGAGCCGTCTTCACAGCATTATGGGCCCCTGGGCATAACTACAGTGGGCCCTGCTCAAATACATGACATCACCCTAGGCCATGTTTCTAGCCACCCCCAAGCACACTCATATTATCACATCACTTATGTCTATGCACCGGCAGCCTGTAGCCTACAAGATTAATTGACAGAGCAGGGAGCCTTGGGCTCCCTTCTCCACCATGGTTTTTAACTGTTTGCACATCCTAAAAACACACAAACAGTTAAATAAGCAAAGTCAACCAAGGGATCCAGGTTTATGTTTTTTGTATTCCTGGGACATACATACAACACCTGGGGCCCTATACTTGTGGGCCCCCGGGCAACAGCCTAGTGTGCCCAACGGAAAAGATGGCCCTGCTGATGCTGACAGCACGGTGACTTTATAACGGTTGACATCTAACTTTGCACAGCCATTTTATTACGACCGGGTAGAGTTATCAGTTTCACACTAGCAGCCAGGCTCTCCAGGAAGAAGACAGAGACAGTTTATTACAGCCCCAGTTACTGAGGAATTCAGCAGAAGAAAAAAAACTGTTGTAAAAATGCCTCCCAAGGGTCTTTATCTGACCTATTGGGGGCCACGAATGTAAAATAAAATAAAAACACCCAAAAAAAATTAAAAAATTATAAAAAATTTATAGTCAAGCCACAACTTTTAGCAACCCTAAAACTTTGTACCGCCTATATATGAATGTCCATGACAGAAAAGTAACACAATTATCAAGCGTTTTATCAACATTTTTGCTGAAAAAATTATTTTTTATTTAGCATAAATTAGGATTTAAGAATAATCAAGAGACTCTTGTCTATTCACCTATTTTGGTTCATGTGTTATCTATGGGTTTTGTGCCTATTAAAGGGGTTGTCTTACCATAGATATTGATGGTATGTATGAACAGGTGGGGTTAATGTGTACATATGTACCTACTCAGGTCATAGGGTGCTTTAAAAGGGATAGATGGAGAAAGCATGGCTGGGCCTGCAGCAAATCGATGTGAGGTGAGGGGAGAGGCTGCAGATCACACAGTTATAAGGAGAGGCTGTGATATGGTTGGGGTAGTCTGAGTTGGAGAGCTAAGCAAGCAGATGTCTGTCGACGTTCCCAATTGTCCTGCAAAAGAGTCACTTGGCCACAAGCCAGTTGTGGACCAGGTCAGGCTATCCCATTCCATTGGAAAGCTGCTCACAGTTGAGAGAAGGTCCAGGGCAGTTAGATACGAGAAGAGGAAAGAAAAAGAGCGAGTCCAGCACAGTGAGTCTTCAATGGCAGAACAGGGAACTGCCCGATGGACAAAGTGAGAGAGAATTGAGCCCTTGTGGGTGTCTCAGAGAATTCAAGTTTGTGCGTGAACACTGGGTTACTAGCCCTTATGTGGGGATATGGTTCTGTGGCTGGCACCCTTCCAAGGAGAGGGAGAGGCCGCTGTGGGACCAGGAGTTATGAAGCAAATCTACTAGGTTATCACAGTAAGGCTGCGTTCACACGGCACAGGACAAATACCGGCCACGGGGGAGGGCTTTTCTCCGCGATGAGCGCAGAACAGCCCTCCCCCCTCCCATTGAGGTGTTCATATTCCGTCCGGAAACCGGACGGAAGAATGAACATGCTCAATGTTTTTTGAGCGGACTGCGGGCGGCAAAACCGCCCGACGGAAAACCTGTGCAGTGGGGACTGCTGCACGGATTTTCCATAGAGCACCATTGTGCTCATTTTCGGCCGGTTTTTCAGGCGGTCTGAAAAACCGCAAACCGGCTGAAAAACCGGATGAAAACCCGTGCCGTGGGGACATGCCCTTAGCTTTCTAAGGAGTGCTAAAGGCCCAAGGCAGAATCACTGACCTGATGGCTGGAGTCTAGAGAAAGAGAAACTGGTGATGTGAAGAGAGAGGAATTGCCAGGATAGTGATTGTACTGTTCTAAACTGTGCTGTGCCTAAAGTGAACTGTGCCAGAGTGAACTGTACTAAAGGAACTATCTACCTGTGAAGTGTAAGACGCTAAGTTTGGTGCTGTGAGTACAGCCCACAAGACTCTAAAATCAATAGGAGTTTGGAGTACAGCCAGACATTTCTAGCTGTGTGACATCTTGCTTTGTCTTGCTGTAGGATGCCATCCAATCCAGGGCAGACAATCAGTATTATATGGGTGTCTGTGATCTGCAAGGATGAATTAGTACCCAAATTGGTTAAGAGTACCTTCCACATAGATAAGTGGTCCCAGACAATGCCACAAGAATATTCTCCAGACTATAACACTGCCACAGCTAGGTTGTGTTCTTCCAACAATGTTGCAGGATTTTTGTTCTCTTATGTTTCTCGTCTGACATGATAACATATATTTATTCAGTGAGGCAGAAAACATAACTCATCAGAGAAGCTAACTTTTTGCGGAAGTCCAATTCCATCACTGCCATGAAAACTGAGGTCTTTTCTGCCAATAAAACTTTATTAGCAGAGGTGCAGTGACCATCCATTTGCTTCGGAGCCCCACACACAGTAGAGTTCCCTGAAATGTTGTTTTACACGTCAGGTAGTCCCCTGGTTTATTTTGGTCATTTGCTGCTCCACTTTAGCATGACGGCCTGTCCTCAACTACCTTGGTAGCCACCTTGATGCTCCACAGTTTCCATGATGCTTGAATGCAATGGTGCAGTTTGTCTGCTCAAAATATAGTTTTACCACAGCAGCAAAGCAACAGTTCACAAACTGAGCAATTTCAGAAATATTGCCACCTTTGTAACAGAAGCCAATAATTCCTTTTTGCAACCCTGATAAATTGCTCCTTTTACCCATGCAGCAAGGGGTAGGTGTGCAGACATCCTACTGCACACCTTACATACCCACCAAGCCTGCTCATGACACATGAGTTCCTTCATGAGCTACAGGCCACCAACTTCAAAAGTAGGAAGTAGTCATAATAATGTGGCTCCTTATATCTGAATATATTTCCGATAACTCTTGTTTATGTCATGACATACATCTTATTACTGATGTTATGCACTGTAGGGTACACAAAGACTGACCTGTTTCATGAATCAAAGCAGGGTTGGGACGACAGGTAGGTGAAGGTAAAAGACTATCTAGGGCTCACTTCATCCAAGACATAAAAGGGGGCACAAGACGTATGGAGTCGGCTGAACTTTAACCCCTTACCGACATTTGACGTACCCATGCGTCAAGGTCGGGTAGGGGGTCCCGCAAATTGACGTATGGGCACGTCATGGCGATCTTGCGCGCTCACAAGCAGAGCTCGCAAGATCATAGCATGGAACCAGCTGGCATCATATTACCGCTGGCATCGTGCCGCATCCCCCGCAGCCGGAGTGAGATCCGGCCGCGGGGGATTAACCCTTCGATGTCGCAACTTATCATGGTCGCGACATCGAACCTGCGGGCAGCAGGAGTGAGCTCCTTCTGCCCACGATCGTAGCAGTGAGCGGCGCAAACGCGTTCACTGGTATCCATACCCGACAGCCCGGAAGCTGATTGACAGCATCCGGGTTGTCTGGTGACGTCACCATGCCTGCAATACCTTGTGGGCATGGTGATTGACGGTTACCATGGCGACCAGTACACAGCAGTAATGCTGTGTACAGGTCTCCTCTTGTATGAGCGATTTGAATATCGCTCATACAATTTCCCTCTGGGGAGAGTGAAAAAAGTGTGAAAAAGTTAAAAAAAATGTAAAACAGTAAAGCACAAACCCGAAAAATAAAATAAAAACATGTACACCGCCATTTTCCCCTTTACAAACGGCGGTCGCCCCAAAAAAGATCAAAAGTAAATAAAGTACCCATATTTGGTATCGCCGCGCGCGTAACAACCCACCCTATAAATATGTCATGTTAATTAACCCGTATGGTGAACGCCTTTTAAAAAAAAAAAAAAAAAAACACAAAATTGCAATTTTTGTTCATCCCACAGCACAAAAATGGAATAAAAAGTGATCAAAAGCTCGTATAAACACAAAAGTGGTGCAAATAAAATGTCACTTCATCATGCAAAAAAAAGTCCTTACACAGCTCTGTGTACGTGAATATAAAATTTCCTTTAAACGGCGGTCGCCAAAAAAGTCAAAGTAAGGAATGTACCCATATTTGGTATCGCCGCGCTAACAACCCACCTTTAAAATATCAATGTTATTACCGTACGTGAACGCTGTAAAAAAAAAAAAAAATCACAGAATTGGATTTTTGTTCACCTACAGCACAAAATGGGAGTAAAATAAGTTGTCATGGAAAGCTGCATATAAACACAAAAGTGGTGCAGATTAAAAACACAGGATTTCAGTATTTTCTTCACCCTGCCTTCCAAAAAACGGATTTAAAAGCGATCAAAAATCCTTGTCCCCCCAAAAATGATACCAATAAAAACGTCAGCTCATCCCGCAAAAAACAAGATGCTATACAGCTCCATACACAGAAAAATAAAAAAGTTATGGTTTTCAGACTGTGGCAATGCAAAAATGTGTTTTCCTTTTGAATAAAACGTGTTTTTATTGTGTAAAAGCAGTAAAACATTACAAAATATTCAAATTGGGTATCACTGAAATTGTATTGACCTGCTGAGTAAAGCGAGGATGTCATTTATACCACGCGGTGACCGCTGTAAAAATAAAAATAAAAAACACTACCAGAATTGCGTATTTTGTTCAATATGCCTCAAAAAACCTTGATAAAAAGCGATTAAAGCGTCATATGTCCCCCATAACGGTACCAATAAAAACATCAGCTCATCCCACAAAAAACAAGCCCATAATCAGCTCCATATACAGAAAAATAAAAAAGTTATGGCTGTCAAACTATGACAACATAAAAATGCAATATTTTATGAACACATTTCTATTGTGTAAAAGTAATAAAACATAAAAAACTATATAAAATTTATATCATTGCAATTGTACCGAACCACATAGTAAAGTTATCCTGTCAATTATCCGTACGGCGAACACTGTAAAAATGAAGCCCAAAAAACAATGGCGGAACTGTGTTTATTTCCCCCCATTTCAATGACCCAATGCTAAAAAAAAAGATGGAAGACCTGTGCACCCAAAATGCACAGTACACCCCTAGATGAGATCCAAGAGGGGTGTTGAATCTAAAATGAAGGTTTCAACTGTTCTGGTACTTTGGAGGCTTTGCAAATGCGACATGGCCCCACCAAACTCTGCGTTCCAAAAGCCAAATAGCGCTCCCTCCCTTGTACGCCCTGCCATGCGCCCAAACAGCAGTTTACACCCACATGTAGGGTATTGCCGAACTTGGAAAAAACTGTGTAACACAATTTGGGGTGCCTTTTTTCCAGGATTCCTTGTAAAAATTAAACGTTTTGAGCTAAAATTGCAGATTGTTGTAAAAAATATATTTATGGTAGATGCTAATAATTTATATTATTTAATTTTACATTTATTTAAGATTACCGCATATACTCGAGTATAAGCCAACCCGAATATAAGCCGAGGCACCTTTTGCCACAAAAAACTGGGAAAACTTATTGACTCGAGTATAAGTCTAGGGTGGAAAATGTGGGGGCTACTGGTAAATTAAAAAAATAAAAATGGATACCAATAAAATTACATAGGCAGGTATAGGCAGTTTAAAGTCCCCCATAGACAGGTATAGGCAGTTTAATATCCCCCATAGGCAGTTATATGTCCTCCATAGGCAGGTTATAGGCAGGTATATGTCCCCTATATGCAGGTTATAGGCAGGTATATGTCCCCCATAGTCAGGTATATGTCCCCCATAGGCAGGTTATAGCAGGTATATGTCCCCTATATGCAAGTTATAGGCAGGTATATGTCCCCCATAGGCAGGTATATGTCCCCCATAGGCAAGTATATGTCCCCCATAGGCAGGTTAAAGCAGGTATATTTCCCCCATAGGCAGGTTATAGGCAGATATATGTCCTCCACAGGCAGGTTATAGGCAGGTATATGTCCCCTGTAGGCAGGTTATAGGCAGGTATATGTCCCCTATAGGCAGGTTTTAGGCAGGTATATGCCCTTATAGGTAGGGTATAGCCAGGGTATAGGCAGGTATACGTCTTTATAGGCAGGTTATAGGCAGGTATATGTCCTTATAGGTAGGGTATAGGCAGGTATATGGCCTTATAGGTAGGTTATAGGCAGGTATATGTCCTTATAGGTAGGTTATAGACAGGTATATGTCCTTATAGGTAGTTATAGGCAGGTATATGTCCTTATAGGTAGGCTATGGCAGGGTATAGGCAGGTAATATGTCCTTATAGGTAGGGTATAGGCAGGTATATGTCCTTATAGTTAGGGTATAGGCAGGTATATGTCCTTATAGGTAGGGTATAGGCAGGTATATGTTCTTATAGGTAGGGTATAGGCAGGTATATGTCCTTATAGGTAGGTTATAGGCAGGTATATGTCCTTATAGGTAGGGTATAGGCAGGGAATAGGCAGGTATATGTCCCCCATAGGCAGGTTATAAGAAAAAAAAACAAATACAAACACTTACCTCACTCCCTCACTGTCCGGTCTCCTGGGCACTCTCCTCCGTCTTGGGGAACAGGCAGGGTGATGACACACGCTGCCTGTGCCGGAAACTCCGGACGGCCGCGAGTCTGCTTGCGGCTGTCCGGAGTCCCTTGCGAAGGAGGGAGCGCTCGCTCTCTGCACCGCAGTGGCATCTCTCCCCCTGTATGCGCTCCGGAGGAGTCGCATACAGAAGAAGAGATCGCCGACAGCGCACAGGCCACAGCGGCTGTATTCGGCCTTCAGTTATATGCGCTCCCTGAGGAGTCGCATATAGCAGCAGTGTCCCTGCCGCCGCCCGAGTGCCGACAGTGACTCGAGTATAAGCCGAGGAGGGATTTTTCAGCACATTTTTTGTGCTGAAAAACTCGGCTTATACTCGAGTATATACGGTATATAAATCTTAAATACATAGATATAAATATAGAGATATACATTTATATTTTTGGGATCTTATATTTTCATAAATTATTTTTTATTATTTAGTGATATAAGTTGAAAAATAAGGGACATTTTTTGCCCTAATGGCAAATCTAGTTCCATTATGACTCCTCAGGCTCACACAGGTCACATTGAAATAGATCTGCCTGTCCGAGCAGTAATGCGCCTAGTTTTGCCGAGCCACATTCATAAATGTGTCTAATAGTAGGAATGTGGTGCGACACACCTCCAGAACGCCCCCAGAACGCCCTCACATCTTTGGTGCATTACAAAGTGTCGGGTCAAGCGCACAATGCGCCAAACATGTTCACTTGATGTGCCAAACATCGGGAAATTAGGCAGACTCACTTTTGCCGCATTTAACACAAGAACATTAAAACTGACCCTGTCATACATGTCACCCTTGATGTTGAGGCATTATGTCTGTGTTATGTGGCATAAGCATCTCTGGGCCCATCATGCACCAGGGCCTGGGTAAGTGGGTGACTGCTACATCTGCACTTTCTATAGCTACACCCACGGGAACAGTCAGAAGGCAAATGAGTTGGATGCATCGCACCTAGCGCATGTTCATATAGCTGTCTTTTAACTGGCTTAATAAAGTTTATACTTTTATGATCAACGGGCGGAGAAGTTATTACGGTGTAACCCGTTCCACGAAGCTGCACCGGTCCTTTAGAAATTTTGCTGTGAGTTTAACCGCTTGGACGGCGGGACGCCCGGAATCTACACTAACAGAGCAGATCCCTCATCCATAGTGACTTTAGCCCATTACAGGTGAGCCACTCTTTTTTTCTTTTTTTGTGTGCTCCTGTAAAATGAGTTAACCCACAATTAACTACCAGACCTCCTCATCTGTCCAAGTCCTTTACATTAGAATCCTCCCTATTTTGTAACCACTGACACAATCATCTGTCTACTAATGTCTCCTGACAACTGTGCTTATTGACAACATAAATAGGTGCAGACACTTTTACTTTCCAAACCAAGATTTACTTCATCTGCTTTGAATCATGTGGTCAAATCTGTGGATGAGAAAATAACTATTACCCAACATTACTTAACATGCAGGTTTATAGCGCATCTTACCGATTTCCTCAGAGGGTCATATACATAATCCAGATGTGCACTTATTTTATGGATGCACTGCAGGAAAATGTGTGAAGCTGAATTCACAAAAGAGTTGAAAGACATCCAGGTCCAACACTGCAAATCTACTTAGCAGTATCACTTCAGAAGGAATGTCAAGAAGTAATTCTTTCCATGGAACAGCCAAAAGTCAAGGATTTCTTACTGTATTTATGTTTGTGTGCAGAAGAGGACAAGTGAGGGCACCGTGTAATGTTCATTCATTAGACAGTGATAACATGCTTCATCCCTCTTCACACTTTGTCATTTTGTGCAGCTTTTCCACAGTTTAAACATACAAGAAGATAAAATGACAGATCACATGATGTATGTAACTACCATGTGAAATAGATTACACTAAGGTATGTAAATATGCAAGCTCTTTGAGTAAATCTCAGCTTAAAGGAGCTGTCATAAGATCATCATAGGGTGAAGTCCACTCTATTAGCCATATCCATGTGAGAGAAAACGCACTCAACAGCCCGGAATATGCTTGAATTAATGAAAATGTTTTAGTTATATGTCACCGCAATACAGATAATAAGATTCAACGCGTATTTCTAGTATCGGTTAAAAGATTCTGGTAAGTATCCTTGGACGTAACTATAGCCATAGAAGCTTAAAGGGTTATTCTCACTACAAAGATCATATCTCAGATTATGGTGACAGTAAAAATAAGCACTTTTGTAAATGGTTTGCATTACCTAAATCACTTAGTATAGCAGATATAAGCTTTACTGTGCATCAACAGCTATTTTTTGGAGCTCATAGTTAAGACACGCCCTCTTTTTTGTGATTGGCTGACTGACATTTCATTCAGCCTGTTGGGACACGCCCCCGGTCAGATTCCGCCACTGGACACGTCCCGTGCATTGTGACTGGCTGACTGACATTTCATTCAGCCTGTTGGGATATGCCTCCAGACAGGAAACGCCCCAGACACGCCCCCTGTGCTGTGATTGGCTGCCTGCACACTCTGTGTTTACTCCCCTGAGCTGTTCAAACCGAACATAAAACCAGCTATCTGAAAGGGCTGCTGGCTCTATACTCATCTCCCAGCACTAAGGTGAATGATCTGGGTAATTACTGACAGTTTAACTCATAGATCCCTTCATATAACACTTATGTCCTGTGCTCCCTCCATATAACAGTCACACATTCTCCTGCCTGTTTCAGTAAAAGAGAGATGATTTTCACCTCAAAACAGAAGATGGAAAACAGCACAATTTGCGTTACCCACGATTTAGAATTACTATGATGTTACAGCAATTTTGCTCACCTTATTTAGCTGTACAAATTTGGTACAGCTAAATATGCACGTGTAAACGGCGTCTCAGGATAAGAAGCTTTCACAATCCTCTTCACTCTCCCGCATGTGTGCATGTGTAGGCAGCAGCTCAGGTCCTCCCGGCACACAGTCATGAATGACTTTGGGACAAGGTAAGTATAGTACAGTCTCCGGCCTGATAACAGAGGAGGAAGGCGGGAGGGGGGGCAGTGTGCATTCCTCACATGTGTTTCATCAGTTCAGGCTGTGTGTATAACTGGTTATAGCATAGCAAGGAGCTTGTGGAGCCTGAAGCTGAAGGCTCTGCAGGCAAGAAAACATTGCAGGAGGCTGTAGAACTGAACTCTCCAGACAACCTTCCCCTTCACCTGCTTCACACAGAATGATGATGTCAGAGCTCTTGGGTGAGGAGTGACATGCCTGCTGAGAGAAGAGACACGCCCCTGGATTTCAAATTCAATCTCGTAGAATTAGCTGAAGAGCACAAACACTTCAAACGATAAAACCCCTTTAAGTGGCTGCTCTGAGGCCCAAAAGGTTGAGGGGGCCCCCTCAGGTACAAGAACATTGTTCCTCTTTATAGGGAACACGTATTTGGTGTTTTTTTGCTAAATAGCACTACTATTTTGGTTCCCTGATAAATGTCGGTATTATTTATACCTTTATTGCTACTTTCGCGCCTGTTTTTGTTTATTATCATTAGGTGGTAGTGCTCCATCTCATTTTGCTTTGGGGCCCTATGAATTCTAGTTACGTACCTGCAAGTATCAGTTTTGTACCAGGGTTAGAACACATCTACGGCAGATCTGCACAACTTGGCAGGACATGGGGGTTAAAACCACACAGGAACATCCCTGGATCAGTCAGGAAAACCCCTAGACCAGCTGGCAATGCCCCTAGCCTGCCCCAAACTGATCTGGATCACTCACTTTTGGGTAAGGTTTGCACAAAGCCCGCCCCTTTGTGGGCCACAGACAATCCATTGGTGGGCCACATGTGGCCCACAGGCCATATCTTATGGCGGCCTGACCTATGCCATCTTCCTGCAGGTTCAATCTCTATCTCACGCCACTCCTGTTCTATCACCACATGCCTGATAAAGGGCACTGCCCGAAATACAGTATTGCTGACTGCAATTACAAACAGAAACACTGTTGTAAATTTTAAACGAACAGTGACCTGCATCCTCTGATCAATACTGAAAATACCTGTTACATTTTCTTGTCTGTATTGTGGTAATACACTACTCACAAAAAGTTAGGGGTAATTGGTTTTGGTTAAAATTTCAGGATGAGCATAAAATTTCTTGAAAGTTTTTGTTAATGACCTAAATGAAACCATCTCTAACTTTAGAATCATGTCCAACTGTTCAATGTTTCAGTACTTTTTGCACAACCTGCTGATCTCTAACAAGGAACTTAATGGCAAAATTCACAACAGGTCTTTAATCCCTGAATGCCCAATAAATTTAGGTGATCAATTTGAATTTGGATTTAAACAGTCCTCCTCATCATGCTGTTCACATTTTGAAATCATGAGACTAAAACAACACCTTACAATTGATCAACAGTACACCGTCATTGTAAGGCTTCAAGCAAGATGCTCTCAGGCAGAAGTGGCCACTAAGCTTAGAGGGTCAAGGAGTATCATCAGCAGGTTATAACAGAGAGACAGAGAGACTGGAAGAGTCACAGAAAGGCAAAGAAGGTGTCGCCCTTTGGCATGGTTGTACTGTAGGCACCAGAAGACCATGAGATAAACCTCCATGACGTCCATTTCACTATAGACATGTAAGCGATGGACACAGCTGGAGTCATTTCGCTCAGAAGTTTGGAGGTTTACAGCCACCATCAAAACACTGCATTCTCTACTTGGCAAATAAATTGGACACTACAGATACATTGTTCTAAGTCCATGGTCAAGGACATCCAAAAATGTTAGTAGAAACCAGGGTTGTGGAGTTGGTAAGCCAAAGCTCCGACTCCAAATCCTCAATGTCCCTGACTAACTCCGACATCTGACTCCCACTCCCTCATTTATGGTGCATGTTTAAGTGATATTATTACTGTAGTAAAATGGTAACATCAGGCTGTTTATCACCTTATGATACAATAATCAAGCTATTTAGGTAGAACGTATAGGGACAAGCAAAATGATAACAATGTTTTGAACTTTTGATTTTCAGACTTCATTTCTTACCATCCACTACAGTTTTGAACATGAGACTACCATCAGTTTATAGACAATCATCTTACCTATCTTATACATAAATTTGACTTGCAAGTATTTAGCATCTGTTTAGTTCTGCAGATTCTTATTATGTAACTGTATTGTTACTGTTTTGTTCCTAAAAATTAAAATGTAAATTTTTATTATTTTGTTAGTATTTGGTAAATCCACCTTTCGCTTTCAACACTGCCTGAATCCTTTTGGGCTCTGGATCAGGTTTAATAATGTCTTGACCAAAATCTGATCCCAGGTCTCTTCTACACGTTCCCAATGTTGGTGCAGACTGGACTTGGATACGAATAAAGCTTTTTCTTCAACTCTACCCACAAGTCTGCGATTGGGATGAGGTCTGGGGACTGTGGAGGACAATACAGCAACTCTACTTCATTGTCATTGAACCATTCCTTCTACAACTTTGATGTATGCTTAAGGTCGTTGTCCTGCTGGAACACTATGTTGTTCTTTTGATACCCATAATACTTGTGTATGCTCACATATAGCTCAGCAATGAGATCAACATCAATCCTGGGCAAGTATCCAACATCTTTGGCTGTGGATCAACCCCATATCATAAGGATTTCTCCACCAAACCTGACAGTTTCTTCAATTTCTCGATCCGTTAGCCCCATTCTTCCAAACCCATTTTGCCCCCTTTAGAGCCGAGTCTATTGACTTTCATCTCATCAATCCAAATTGCCCAGTCTTCCATTTTTCGTAATTTTTGCAAACTCAAGCCAACGCTTCTTATGACAAGACTGAAGTCGAGGCTTCACCTTTTTTCGTACCACCATTCCAGACATGTGTAATGCGTATTGCATGCTGCTTGCATGGACAATCTCACTCTTACGAAGCATACGAGCCACCTCCACTGCCATGTCTGTCGCGTTACAACTGCTAGACCTTATGATGAGCCGACTTGTTGACTCTGATATTTTGCCTGGACGTCTACCTCTTGGCTTTGGAATGGATGGATGGACTTCATATTCTTCCAACATAGTGCAGTTTGGCAATTTTCTTGGCCAAGAGACCGCTATTGATGAGCTGGATGATGCTGTTTCTTTTGAAATCCTCTTCATGGCTGCTCAAACCAGTGATCTTTCTCTTGGAAATCAACCTAATTACTCATTGAGCTATTAGGGAATGTGAGTACAGGTTGTAATTTGTAGTAACAAATCAGTGTAAAAAACTTGTATTAAACAACTTTAGAACACAAAAAAAACTTTAATAAATTGTAAATATGGAAAACGCTGCAGTAAGTGGAAAAAAAAACAGTTTTTAGCAAAAATGTACTGAATAACATTAGTGGAGTCTATGAATTTGTTCTGAGAAATAATATCACCTCCATCAGGTCCTCTTTCATAAATGACCTAAAATCTGATCGAATTATTTCCAGGCTAGAGAACGGCCTCTCTACACTAACTTGGGTTGGTGACAAAGCGATAACCACATGGGCAATATCTCTAACAATTTCAGTGTATAAAGGAATTGCCTTATGCGGTGTCAGTTTTGCTGAACGGTTGAACTCTTCTACTTCCTTGAAAGCAAGTAAAAAAAACTGCTGAAATATGGTCAGTCTGTTTGCTATGGGAGCAGAAACTTTTCCCCTGCGCTACTGTTTTGCCTGCTCAATGTCATCCAAATACTTTGCAAAATTAAAGTCCTAACCTGATGAGGCTGAAGATATGGGAGCAGTAGCACTGGCAAGACTCCATTTCTTTTCCTCTTGGCACTGCATTGAACTGACTGTACCAATTTGTTATATATTTTTGGAGTTGAAATCAGTCCAATTAATAAAGACTCTGACTCTTGCAAAATGGGCACCGACTCCATAGCACTGGTAGAAATAATTCAGAGTATGAGAGAAGACTTCTTGCATCACCACAGAAGTCCTTGTAAAGACTTTTGCAAGAGTTGGGTCTGTTCAAAAGTTCATGTCAACTGACTGCAAAAATAACTCATCTTCATGCATACTGTGTCACTGTGGCTCACAAGCTGAAACCCCCAGATCAGCAAAACCAACTGATTTTTTTTCGTTGGGGCACTCTGAAGATTAAGGGCTACATATATGAACAGGGCTGTGCCAGATATCTGGCGTCTATTCAGCCCGATCTCCAGCACAGCCCTGTTTGCTACATTTTTAAATGGCCCATACGCCAATATCAGGAGCATTACAAAGCACAAGGCTAGAATGCGTCTGAATTATGACCCGCTGTAGAGCAGATTCATAAATTAGGCACATTCTATACTAATATTATGCGCATGAAATTTGGCGTTTATACGTCAAATTTCAAACATGTCGCCCTAAGTGTCCTGGAGCAAGCCTAGAACACTTACGTAAATGCAGGCCAATATTGAGCAAGACATAGACACAGTGGTCCGAGCTATGTTGGCGCATGCCTCCTAAACATGGAGTGTTGTGTTCAAGCATGCTTGAATGCAAGTTTTGGACATTTTCGTCATAAGTTTTGTAACATTATTTTGTCATCAGGTAACGTATGTGCAGTTACAGTTTAGTTGTAATACATTCAAAAGTTATTCTCACTTTTTCAGGTACCAAAGTGAGTTGGATACCTGTTAATACAAACAGAGGCAGGATGTAAATGAAGAGGTGTAAACTGACAATATGCTGCAATATATATAATTATTGTAGTGTATTGTATGAGCAATCAAGAATTCACATGATCAAGTCACTCAAGGGGACTAGAAGTAAAACTATAAATAAAAAATACCATAAAAACAAAACCCCTCAAAAATGGCAGAACTGCATATTTTTTCATTCCACCTCACAGACAATTTGTTTCTTTTTCAGTACGTTACCTAGTAAATTAAACAAACAAATGGATCTTGTAAAGCAAAAAACAAGCCCTCACAGCTACACTGATGGAAAAGTTATGGCTCTTAAGAGGCAAAGAAGAAACAATAAAAGTTGGAAGCATCTTAAATGTGTTGAAAAGTATTCTTTTTGGTAGTGCAACGTTACAATTGATGCAAGATGCAGCAGAATAGAAAAATTATGCAGGCTCCTTTTTACCTGCCCTGTTTAAAAAGGATCCTGGGAGATCCTGTTTTTATTTTGTAATAGGAGTAATTGGCAATAAGATTCAAAAGTATAGGCATCCTGGAGTTTACATATACAAATATAAAATAATGAAGCATATTAATTCATGTATTTATGACAGATTTTCCTAATATTGGCCACTATGAGCAGAGGTTATGCTACCTTTTCTGCTGATCAAGGCAGAATGTCAGACGGTACTTAATCAATTAAACTGCAAAACAGAAAAGAATTTCCCCTTATATCCTGAACATAAAAGGTCATAGAAGCACCCATGGAGATTTATTATGGGGATATCTGACCAAAACTGCAGAGATCTTAGAGTCATGGTAAATAGGGTAAATTCATTTTTATTTCTTTATTTTCGTTACCCCCATATTATTGATCATTTTATATAGAGATCGGCACAACTTCCTGAGTCTTATCATTTGATTTCGGGTATGTACAGTTTTATTATAGATTGCATTAGAAAACCCATAGGAGCGTCGCTCGCTCTCCCATTGGCCCAAATAACCGCGCCTCTTTTATCTTAGCCAATTACAAACAGAGCTCGCTCTGCATTTCTTTTCCCCATAGAACGCTATGAGATAAGTAGCTCACCAGCTGATTGGCTAAGCAGGACGAGCCCCTCTTCCCACCAACCAATCACTGTACTAGAATATTTCCCATAGACATTAATATCTTTGCGGGCGCCCCTCGATCGCGCCCTTCTTGCTCCACTAAAAATAGATGCACTATTTATGTTTGGTGGATTCATATCTGCCGCCTGGTCTCAACCAATCAGCTCTTTTCTGCCTTTTTTACTGTATTTTGAACTGTCCCGCCTTTTCATTTGATTGGTCAATACTACTCCATAGGTTATAATGGTTCACGCGCCTATTCTGATTGGTTGGTTTCTGCCGACCAATGAGAAGAGCTTACAGAATTTGAATTACTGTATTTACTGGCAATTTACAATATCCCAATTCCTGATGTAGCGCCGGTGATGGCGACAAACGCGTTGTTCTGGATTTGATTGATGAATGTTTATAGAAGGTTTTAGCTCTTTTTCAGATAATATTTTACACCTAATAAAAACGATTTTTTTAATCATACTCCATGCCGCACGGCGCTGAGAGCCGAGATTTCATTGCCCCGATCTCTCCATTAACTATAATGGGACAGAGTAGCTCGCGCTCTGATTGGCTGGAGTAGCCAAGCCCTCGCTAGTTCAACCAATCAGCTATTTTCTGTCTTTTTTACTGTATTTTGAACTGTCCCGCCTTTTCATTTGATTGGTGAAAACTTCTCCATAGCTTATAATGGCTCACTGTCGCTCCTATTCTGCTTGGCTGGTTTATGCCGATCAATGAGAAGCGCTTACAGAATTTGAATTACTGTATTTCCCGGCAATTTTCTATATCGCAATTCCTGATGTAGCGCCGGTGACGGTGACAAACACGTTGTTAGTGATTTTTATTTATGATTGTTTTTTGAAGCTTTGAGCTCTTTTTCTGAGAATGTTTTACACTTAATAAAAACGAATTTTGGAATCAGACTCCATGCCACACAGAGCAGAGAGCTGTGTATTGTTGTAACAGTCGACCTAGAACACATTTTGCCCCATTCCATTACGTTCTCGCTTCACTTCGCCTCCTCCGGCTCATTTAGACCAGCTTCAACTAGGTCTGCCTGTCGGAGCTGTAATGCGCCGCACTTTGCCGACTCGCGATCATGCATGCCTCGGACTATTCGAAAGTGCCGCGTCCCGCCCCAGAACGCCCACACCGCGGCCATTGCACACCCCTTCATGTTAGGCGCATTCGAAAGTGGCGAAGCTTGCGCCCAACATCGCATCCCTGTGTCCAACAGGGGATTCGGATCGGTGAGGCGCAGTTTTCGCCAGAAAACAGGCGCAACTCCCGATCATACATGTCGCCCTTGGTGTCTTGGTCTTGTGCCCATGTTTGGTCATAATTCATTAATTTCCTCGTATGGGATAACTCACTGACTAACTTCATATACAATGGTTAACATATTTTGCAGTACATTAGACAATGATATGCTCTATTTTTTCCATTGAAACAATGGACATTATGGCGGAACCCGACGGTTCCCATTGTGTTCTGTTGCAATACAGTTCCAGTTCCACATCTGAGATGGAGGTTCTGAACCTTTGATGTAGATGTGAACAAGGCCTAACCCATATCATTCCAATTTTGTTGATGATTATGTTCCAGATACTGCACATTAGGCCTAGTGTTCGACACGTCGTGCTCTTTTCAAAGACACTATAAGTAGTAGCTTTAGTGATAGTTTTCTATTTCATTGTTGTGGAATATGAAACTAGTATTACTAGAGGTAAATTCACTCATGTGCAAATATTATGTAATAAAACCAGCCTGTTTTACAGTAAGAAGTGATGGATCACCTGGAGGTAAAAGAGAGTGAATCAGTGTTGTCACGAAGCTCCACTTGATTGCACTCTAAGGCCTCGTACACATGACGAATTTGGCCGCGGTTATGGCCGCGGGTTCCAACGCGGTTTCCGCGGTCAAAACCGCAGCCAAATCTCGTCTAGTTTATTAGCATGGTTTCCTATTATTATTATTATTATTTATTTTTGAGCGCCCTTGGTTCCAGAGCGCTGTACATTCAGGTTCCTATGGGAAACCACGTTAATATTCACACTCTGCGAGTTTGGCCGCGGCTCCAGGGCCGCGGCCAAACCTGAGCGTGTGAAGAACTCTCCTGTCAATTCCTGACAGGGAGTTCTCTGCGCGGCGGCCGCGCGGTGCTGCCCCTCCCGCACCAAGACCACGCACACCCCTCCCGACGCGTGTTTGCAGCGAGAGCTGCGGCCACAATCGTCGTGTGAACAAGGCCTAAGTATGTCCTATGAACTGCAAACTTGAAGGAGTGCTTGACCACGGACAGAGCAGGGCTGTGGAAGGTGTGGGCTGGCACCTGTCTTCTGCCGCTCTGACAAGTGGAACCTCTACCGGCAAAACCTGTTACCCTCCTACTAGATTCTGAGATTTCATTAGCTTATGTTAGCTCAGGGCTCCTTGTCAATTCATGCATGTGCATTTGGCTGTGAAAATGCAGTGTGATGTTGTACATAATGGCGCACATTTACTTACACTGTCTAAATTTAGATTATAGACATTCCTCTAAAAAAAAATGAACCAGATTTATCACAGTAGCTTTTGCCACTGACACATGCTAAGACATTTTTGTCTATTAGTTGGCTTAGTTTATGACAATAATTGTGGAAAATCTAGGTATATATATTGGTGCAAAACATTGCATGCTAGACCATACCACTAAAGCTACAGTGTTTCCATGAAGCTACACCTCCTTGTCACATATATCACAGAAGTGTCTAAACACTGTCTAAAAAACATATTGGGCAACATCTCCCATTAAGGCTGCGCCATTTTTTTGGTGTATTTTTCATAAAAAAACTGTTGACGCCCTATTTTCTATATAAATGAACTGTCATACAACAAAACCAGGCACATTTTACGCATTTTAAAACTGCTTTCTATTTGTCTTTAATGTGTTTTTAACAAGTGTGTGTTTTATTTGTACAAGAAAACTTTTTCACAAGTGCTGGAAGTTTTTCATGGTATAACTATCTATTCAATTGTGCAGCATCTATAGCCAGATGCACCTCCGTGCTTGCACCATGATGTTTTTTGGACTCCTGCTAAGCCCGTGACCACTGGTGAGCGAATATCTTTTCTTTTTACTTATGCAATCTCAAATACCCGGCCTCACATTGCTATATCATTTAATTTATAGTTAGGGTATGTTCACACGGCGTACACAAGGCACTAAGGACGCACACCAAAAAACTGGTGAGGTAGAGAAGGGGAAGTGACTGTTTATTACTATTTGTCTGTAGTTGAACTTAACTGATTTGGCTCAAATCCCTTTCACATTGCTAGGCTCCTGCGAGCTACATGTGAACTGAGGATAACTACATCCAATAGAGTGCGCTGTGGAGCTCCTCAGCTCTTTTCCCATAAGCCATTGCTTAATGCAAAACAGTCAGTGAGGTCTGAATGGCAAGTAAACCCTCACACCGACCAATTTATTGGTTCTTCTCCTCAAGGAGAGATTTTTCCCCTATTTGTAATTGTGTGAGTTTAGCCATTGTCTCTGACTGTAAAAAAAAAAATGTTGCAGAATGTTTTTTTTTTTTTGCAGGATTCTGCGTAGTCAACAACATTTTTCAGTACATTTTTTTTTAATAAAGGCATACATGTATAGTGGTCAAGTTTACAGCAAAATAACACAGTTGGCTAATGATAGCCCATAGGTACTTTGGGGTATGCATCAGGAAAGGCTCCTAATATATACTCTGTGAATGATAAGGGGCTGTTCACACGGCACAGTGCAAATACCGGTCGGAAATTCCGACCGGTATTTGCACTGTTTTCGGGCCGTGCACACGGCTGCCGGAGAACGGCTTTTCTCCACAGTTTGTGGAGAGAAGCCCTCCCCCTTCACATTAACATGTTCATATTCCGCCCAAAAACCGAGCGGGAGAATGAACATGTTCTATGATTTTCGGATGGACGGCGATCTGAAAAATCGCTCAGTGGAAAACCCATGCAGTGGGGACCGCTGTGCGGGTTTTCCATAGCGGTCCATTTTAAAGTTTTCATCCAGTTTAAAGACAGTTTTCAAAACCGAAAACCGTCTGGAAAACCAGGTGAAAACCCGTGCCATGGGGACAAGCCCTAATAGTTGTATTTTCATCATTTTGTTACAGCTTTGGTAGTTGTTGTGCAAAGAGTTTAATTTTATATACTTGGGATTACTTTCTGTATACAGGTCTATACTAACCTGAACTGGAACAAAAACTGCCCAGAAGCCCATTCTGAAGAATAAAAAATAAAAAATTTGATTTTTGAGTGATCTACCAGTGTGAATGTGCTGAGAGCTTCAATTCTTATTGAAAGTATATCTGTCAGTTCCTAAAATCGTAAATTATCTGGTGCGATCTAGTTTAACAGCTCATGCAACTATGTAAACATTCAAGGCTATATTGTACAATTAGAATTCAAATAAGGCCTGTCACAGCTTATTTGGACGGAAATCCGTTGTAAATGACGTTCTGAAATAAGCCGTGTGAACGAGGCCTAAGACTCCTTATTCTTATGTAAGGTGCCTTATAATAGCTTACAATGATCATGAGTCCCATGTATGTTGAGAACTGAGATCCACTCTGCTCCTGAGCTCCTGCTTTGGTGGACTTCTCATGTGCATGCATTAGATGAATTCCCATTTATTTCAACAACTCGCATGTAAGGGGAAATGGATTCCTAGCATGTTCAGTCTCACTAATAGGGGAGTAGGAGAAACACCTGGAGGGCTCCTGAGCATGGCAGGCTGGGTACTACTTTACAACTAAATTCAGTAGGTGCACACATACAGTTAAAACTATTACCTCTCAGGAAGCTATTGGACCCAGAGCCACCTTGATTAGTGGTCTGTATCAGATGGGGTGCAAGAGTGGGCTGGGTCACTACGTATGCAGCAGAGGCAGAAAAGCAGCTACAGATAGGCAGCAAGCAAGAAGTAGAGTGCAAGAGGTATGTGCAGTATGTACAGTAGCTATTCAGTGGTCCTCCTGAATCAACTCCACTGGTGGGCCCCAAGAATTAGCTTCCCTCATGGGCCACAAGAATCCACTTCACTGGTGGGCTCTAGGCACCCCAGTCTAACACTGATGCCTAGACATGGTTAACACAGGCCGCCCTCATGACACGCTGTATGACTGGGTCACATAGACCTAGCAATACAGCGTTCACAGCCGCTGCCTGTGCGGTGCAGGCAGCGGCTGAGGCAAAGTGGTAACCCACTGAAGGCAGCGGCGCAATGCAATGATGTCATTGTGTGGCTGCTTGTATTAGGCCCTTAGCCTATGCCTACGCTTGGAGCCTAGTAGACACTGCTACTGCTGTCCCGGAGCAAGTGGCGTCATGACGTCATGCCGCAAGACAGGTGTTCGGCAGGGGAACAGCCTAGAGAGCCAAGGTGACTATTATTACTATTATTTTTTTTAATGGGGGGGGGATACCTATCATAACTGGCCCTATATACCTGCCTACCTTTCATAACTGGTCCTATATACCTGCCTACCTGCCATAATTGATCCTATATACCTGCCTACCTGCCTTAACTGGCTCTATCTACCTGCCTACCTGTCGTAACTGGCACTATCTATCTGCCTACCACCAGAAGGGGCCCTATATACTTGCCTACCTACTATAAGGGGTCCTATCTACCTCCCTACATACCACAAGGGGTCTTATCTACCTGATTACATACTAGAAGGGCCCTATCTATCTGCCTACCTACTACAAGAGGCCCTATCTATGTGCCTACCTACCAGAAGGGGCCCTATCTAAATGCCTACCTACTAGAAGGGACCCTATCTACCTGCCTACCTAACATAAGGGGCTATATCTACCTACCTACTAGAGGGGGCATCTACCTACCTACTATAGGGGGCTCTATCTAGAAGGAGCCCTATACTGAAGAGAGACTTTACCTACGTAATAGGAAGAGTCTGCCTACTTATCTGACTCATTTTTAAGATCTAACCTACCTAAAAGAAGCATCTTCCTATTCGCATGTCTAATTTGGGATGGCTGTCTACTATATGGAGTGTGTTCCTACCTACTGGTGGCACAAATGGGGACCTAATAATCTAATGGGGGCACTTTCATTGTTTGGAGTCTAACATGTCTGTGTGATTCTGCAGGGATTCAAGGCCAAGAGAAGTCATCGTGGTGGTCTGGACTGAATGGAGAAAGAAGAGGGAAAGAGAATGACTCCTCAAATAAGATGTCACTTGTGAGTAACTAAATGTAACTGCCCAGAAATCACTTACATGGCTGCAGAGCCTGTGTACAACTGCTATCTACCCCTATATGGTCACTTTTTGGTAGTAATAGTGGTCTTAGTGTAATGGGTTATATTTAGTAACAGTACGATGGTATTATTAAAACAGTTTATGGTTGATGATATGTGGTCATGATGTGGCGGTGTTATTTTGTTATACTGTATTGTTGTTATTGGAATTATTGGTCTTGGTATATTGATTTGGTCTGTAACAGTATGATGCTATTAGTTACTACATGGTAGTGGTATGTGGGGTAGTATTTGGTCTTTGTGTATGGTTGTTATTGGTAATATTGGTCTTGGTATACTGGTTTGATCAGTAATATTATGATGGTATTAGTCACTGCAATAGTGGTGATAATGTGGCCCTTTTACTGACACCCACAGAATACAGACAACATGTCAATTAAACTATTCAGCATAAACTCCAACAAAAAATAAACCCATAAAACAAAAGGCACAATTGTATTTTCCTGTTAGCCCCACCATATATTTTTTTATGGGGGGCAGAGAGAACAGATGCTTTGGCTAAATAACTTGTTTTTTTGGCCCCATTTGAAATGAATTTTATTCTGTTGGACGATTCCTTTAATAGAAATTATTTTCTACAGGGAACCTGTTGTTGAAAAATATAGATCAACAGACTATGTCCAAGAGTAGGGGGCCCCAAGCTGAAGTTTTGCACCCAGGCCCATTAGTCTTTAGCTACACCCCTGTGTGGTATACTTTTGGAATAATATCAGCAAGTGTTATACGATTCAGTGCTTCCCGCTTGTCTTGGATCCCATGGATTACTGTCATGAGCACTCCACTTTTCTATGTTACAGTGTATTCCAACAGTACGTGATCGTTTTGATTTAGCTGTTGTTTTAGGTGTTTAGTCTTTACAATAGAGAAGAGAATGTCCTGGGTACACTGTTCAAGAAAGTTATACTGCCCTCTGGTGTCAATAGTGTTACCAGTTACTTGTAAACATGGCCATTTTCTATCACAGGATATGTCCAAAACAATGAGTGCTTGTCTCTGGATGAGCATTGGAATATTACTCATTTCCTTTGCGTAACCAAATGTTAATTGTTTTCAGTTGACTTTATAAGTGCTAAATATATTTCATCCTGGTCTTTTTGCTTCTGCCTTTGCCTGGTTTGGACAGACAAAATAATTCTTAGGCTTTGTTTTGTCCTGAAACCTTCCGAAGGATGCCACGGAGGGAAGGGATAAACCTGATGTGAATGGAGACTCCAAGATTCTTCCCTAAACACTACAGATCCCTGTTTTTACAGATGTTCTCCTTCTGCACTGAAGCCTCTCCTTTTCCTAGTTGTGTCTCAAAGGGGCTGAGTTAATTTAATACAACTACTTCATTACAAGTATGTCTCTCTGCAGATCTAGTATTTGTTACAGGCCCCCCTCAGCCTTCCCCTTTGTCAGACACCTCTTTTGGAAATTGTTCAATGTGTAACAACAACTAGAAACACAAGAAGTACACCAGCAGTCACAGGAAAAATATGGAGCATATTAATGAAAGACGCACCGTGAGATGATTTGGAAAACAGTTGGCGAGTGGACAAAGACAGGAGCACAATTTGGTGGAGACTCAAATATGGGTACACTCCAGGAACGGAAGAGTAATAGCAATAACTGTCCCCAGCCGACTGTCCCTATGTTATCCCTCAAAAGCTCGCCCTGTAGCTACCCCTAGAAAGGAAGGTAGGTTGCACTCCAACGATTGAAATTATTTCAAATTTTTATTTTTTGCAAAACTTTAATCATTCCAAAATGGCAAACATAAAAGCCAACTTCATATATGGTAATCCATATTAGTACGCATTATATCAAAGATACTAATAACAAGACGTTTCGATCTAGATTAGATCTTTTTCTTTTTTTTCAAATTCGAAGAAGAGAGTTTAATAATTGAAAACATGAATATATGTCAATTGTAACATAAAGCATTCACACGGCAAGGCAACATGGTTAAGATCATTAATTTAAATATAACAAACCAACCAAAAAATTGCATTTGGCAATAGAAAAGGGAGAAGGGGGAATACAAATTCCTAAAGAGTGTGATCTAGCCTAGGTCATACCATAGACACATGTCACATTCCTGATAACTGCCAAGAGACATACAGAAAATTAATATGTACTACAAACTTATAGCAATAAACAGGAGGCGGGTGCTATAAGCACCTATATACTCAAAAGAGAAAAAAAAAAAAAAAAAAAAGACCAAAAAACCCACATGTTTATAAATGGTCAAGACAACAAGATAGATCAAACAAACAAAAAAAAAAAAGGACAAACCACACCAACACAACAGAGAGGACAAAACGCCCATACAACAATAGGCAATCTCAAAAAACAGATAGGAAAGAGGGACACACAAAAAAAAAAAAAAAACGGGGGGAGGGAGGATGGGAATAAAGAAAAACAAAGGAATGAAGGAGAGGCCCAATGTAGAGGAAAGAGTAGCACCGAAACTGCCCACAGCCAATCCCATACTAACAGGTCCTAGTAAATTTATATGCTTGCTCTGGAGTTTGGGCTATCAATTCTTCCATTCTCTGAACTAGATTAGATCTTTTTCAATAGAATCTCCATTCTTTAAATATCACTCATATTCCCATGGTATATCCTTTAATGGACCATCACATGTGTCCGTGATTACAAATCCGGCATGATGATTAAAGTTTTGCAAAAAATAAACATTTTAAATAATTTCAATCGTTGGAGTGCAACCTACCTTCCTTTCTACGTGTATCTCTTTTATGGTGTGCACCCTTCAAGGACCGTGAGTGCCGCGCACATAACTTCTATAATCCTGTAGCTACCCCTAACACCAGAAACTCTATCCCGTATGTACCTAACACCTCACCTTTAAATATGTCCCTCAGTTAACAAATGACTCTAATACAGTACGTGTGTTTAGGACCCGGCAAGTCCTGGGCAGGGACAAACAGAAGTTAGACAAGCATCAATCTATATTTCTCAAAAAGAAAAAGAGAGACTGAGACAGGAAACAAGATACTTTAGCCTGACAGTACTAAACGGTCAATAAACAACACTAAAACATCAAATACAGCAGGACTAGACAAGATCCAGCTTTTATACTCTGCAATCAGATCAACATTTTCAGTCCAGCTTTACATAGTATGTGAATGAGCTCAGGTGCACGGCCAGGTCAGCTGAGAAGCAAGTATCCTCAGCAACTGCCATGCAAAACTCCAATCAAACACACACATAACATAGAGACTCCTGCTGACCTAATAAGTAGGAGAAGATAAAATGGCAAGAGGATTTCTGCCATTCGGAACCAGCCTCCAGTTATTTTTCTTCCTCAATACAGTGAGCCTCTGCTTGCCATGTGGCTTCAGCCACACACTGGCTCATTTCCTGGTAACAGCAAGTTATATAAGCTACTTAGTTTCTGCAATTGACACATCTAGGGACAGGGGCGTCGCTAGGCTGTTTTATTCGGGGTTCGGGCCCCAAATAAAACCCCCTGTGCCCCGAGCTCCCGGGCTTCGGGCCCCTCGCGCTGGGCAGCACCGACGGGCTCTTCAGCTGCATGTGCTTCCGCGGATTATTTGACCTTTAAAGGGTAGTAATAGTTTTGGGTCTTGGTTTTTTTAGGAGTGTTTTAGTCAAAATTTCATTCGTCTGGTAGATTTGCTCCATGTGTAGGTGGATTATTTGGTGACTGTTTAGGGGTATTGTCATATGAAGGTGAGAAGTTCTGAAAAAGTAAATTTGTCATTGGTGATTTTTTATGTACAGTGACTGCTGAGAGATGGAGGGGATCTGTGTGGGATGTGCAGAAATTAGTGACAGGAACAGAAGGGTTTTTCTCTGTAAAAAAACATCCGCAGTTCACTATGAGGCGGGAAAAACACAAAGGGCCCGAGCCCCGGATGTTTTAGGACCCTAGCAACGCCCCTGTCTAGGGACAACAGTTAATATTACAGCAACATATTATATTCAGTCTCTATGTTAGGGGATCGTGTAGAGGAATGACCAACGCCTTTACCACAAGTATGATCATAGTTTATTTTTTATGGTTGTAGTTCATACAGGTCCTAATAAATATATTACTCACAATTTTGCAGTTATAGCATCGTAACTTAGTGGTTTCCTATTATCTTTCCAGCTGTTAATTTAGAACTCATGCAATAACCTTACCATATCAAGGGGCTGTTCACACAGCGTTATGGATTATGTCTGAAGTATCCGTCAGGGTACCATAAAAAAAGAATACTGCAGTATAGCTGCCATGGCCGTATAGCGATTAATAGAGTAAACATAGTCCTATGTAGACTATGTTTGCGCTATTTCCCAGTGATATATGCATTACCTGGGAGACTCAATAACGTGGCAGAATACACTTTTGAGTTCCACAGGCAAAGTGTATACTGCTGGGAAATACAGCAAACGTAGTCCACATACCTCTATCGATCAATATAGGGTCATGGTATCTGCCAGGGTACCTTTTTTTCATGTAACATATTGTAACATATTTACAAGATATAGTTTTTATATGTGTGTAATACAATATATTTATGCCATACATTGAATTAAGTTAATCTTGATGCAACCTTGTAAAGTAATTGTAGTCTTCTTCAGTCAGTTACGGTATGTGACCTTAATCATATAGATCACTAGGAAAAGAACAGATAACAAAAATACAGTTACAGTAGTAACATGGACTATGTAATTATCTAGCCACAAAAAAACAGGAGAAACAAAAGAAAAAAATGAAATTTTTTGTCATATACAGAAGAATGAAAAAAAGGAAAAAAAAGTAGAGAAAGGAGTAAGGGATGGAGAAGAGGTGAAACCAAACCAGAGGGAGAAGAAGGGAAGGAGAAAGAAGGTGAAACACAGGAAAACAGGAAATGTTGAAGAAATCAGTAGGAGATGGGGATGAAAAGTAGTTGCTTACCATCTGATATCCAGGTCAAACATAGGGGATGGACTATATATTAAATACACTGTAAATGACGCCACTAGCTGAATACAGAAAGAATGTGACAAAAATTGTTTTGTACAGCTCACCAACTCCATATGTTCTGAGACGCCAAGTTGCAAAAACTCTTGAGCTGCTTGGATCAAGTCCTTAGTCAAGAAGCATAGATTAACAATCAAAAAGAGAGAAAGTGTGATCCAGCACACCCGAAGGTGAGATAAAATTAAAAGTCCAAAATTTAAATTCCATATTAGTTTAAAAAAGAAATGTATAAAATGTAAAAGGTGCAGATACCCCTAGCATCTGGCTGAAACAATAACCTACGCGTTTCGGACACACTGTCCATGACATGAATAAGGACTGTGTTTAAGAAACGCATAGGATTATTGTTTGAACCTGATGCTAGGGATATCTACAACCTTTACATTTTATACATTTTTTAAGCTAATTTGGAATCAAATTTTGGAGTTTTAAACTTTATCTAACCTTCGGGTGAGCTGGATCACATTTTCTCTCTTTTAGAAAGAATGAGCGTCAGTATCCATAACACCATATGAATGGCCCGTAAATCATACAATAATAAATTAAATTATCTCTTTGCTATGTCTGCTACTACTGCTTTTAAGTAAATGTCTATCCATAAACATAATGGGCGACATGTCAGAAAAGAGGTGCCACCACAGCAGTTTTAAGTCACATTAAGGACGACATGTATGAACTGGGCTGTGCCAGATATCCTGCATCTTTTTAGCCCGATATCAGACGCAGCCCCATTTATACATTTTTAGATCTCCCGAGAGGCGGGGTGCACTAGAACCATAGCGAAGCTACATATTTATAGCTTCACTACGGCATTTCTAGGCGCATTACTGCTGCAACAAGTATACCTCTTTCAAAGTGATATACCTGAGCCAGAAATGTCGCCTTTGTGCTAGAATGCACCTGATTTATGACCCACTGTAGAGCGGGTTCATAAATCAGGAGCATTCTATGCCTTTATTATGTGCATTAAATTTGGCGTTCACACACAAAATTTCCTGCATGTCGCCCTGAATGAGTGTATAGTGCGCCTGAATGAATGAACCTGTCAAAAATCTGGCATGTGTCATATCTTGCATAGCATATTTGAGTCACGTAATTTAGACGTTTAGCAAAAAAAAAAAAAAGGCACATCGCATATCATTTCTAGCATATTTGATGCGCCTAATTTAGACGCATTCAAAAGTGTCATACCCGGTGTAAACTGCAACTAGTTTTTGGTGGACGACAGTTCATTTATATAAAGAACAGGGTGTCAAAAGTTTTTGGGTACAAAATACATAAAAAAAAGTTGCAGCCCTAATGGGACGTTGCCCAATATTTTTTTAATTTATTTCAAAATATATCTTTTTACGTCTCCATGTTGCCTTTCTCTAATAGACATGGTAAATATAGATGGCATGCAGCGATTAATAAGGGAATCAATCTTACAATCCTACTACATACAGTAAGTTTTCAAGAAAGTATTAGGTTATATTCACACAGCATATTGCAGTGCATACCTGTATGTGCCACACTACACCTGCTGTTGAAAGTACACGCTGGCCAGTATGTACTTTCAACAGCACTATGGACTGACCTCCTATTACTTTTGTTTTCCCAGGTTGTTTTACGCAAAGTTATCATAGCACTCAATGAGTGCTATGATTTTACCGTATTTGCGGGGCATACGCTGGGCATATTGCAGCTCCGCAAATACAGTGTGTGAACATTCCCTTACAATTATATAAACAGTATACATACTCTCCCTCTAGTGGTGGCTGCAAAGAGACAGAACTTTATTGTTTAACTTTCTGTCTATGCAGGGGATTTGGGACTTCTGTATCAGAAAAACAGAACTCTAACTGCTACGCAGATATAGTAAGAAATGATTCACCACAGAATGTTATACAAAAAAAGGAGCATTATACTAAAAGGTGGAAAATCACTTAAAATGTTTATTAATTTTCCTTTGGTTAATCCTTACTAGAACATACAGTATATCCACTTAGTAAACAAAAAGGTTTTGTATTGTGAGAAAACAGAAATCTTGTATACATCAAAAGCAAAAGAGGATTAATCAGAAGTCCAAATTAATGAATGTGGATTTAGAATCAGTAAAATATATTTACGTTTCATGGGACTGAGTCTCTTTGAAAGGGGTGAAAATGAATCTCTTCTTCAGCATTCATGAACTCTGTTATAATTGGGTGCTAAAGAGATTCAGCGCGGCTTTTGCTTGTTGTTTTAACATAGCTTTGACAGCACGAGGCCTGAGGTCGAAGAGAAGGTTTAATACGAAACAGTGCAAGAAGAAAAATCTCAACAAACATGCATCACAGGATTATGAATCAGCCCTAACTCAGTTCTTTCAACAGCCAAACTATGCTTTATAATTTCCACATGTCGTCTGGCACATTCAGTTAGAGAAATGTAGCAGAAAACCAATCTTTCCTGCCTTGCCAGGAAAAATATCAAAATTGCTATCAAATGACATGAGATGGAAACGTCAAATGTGCAGCAGAGGAATGCAAAGAGAGTATCCAAGAACTTGCTTTATTTTTCACGCACTGGTGTGCGCTGTGTTTAGAATACATTTTGACATGTTGTTGTCTTCAATAAAGTCCTGAGAACCATTGCACTGAGAATACAAGGAAGAGTACACACCAAGAGGCCAGATTCACATGTGGGGACTGAGGTGCGGCTGAGAAGCTGTATATTATATAGTTTACAGAAAGGCCATTTAGAAGCAAACTGCGCATAGCTGAAGCGGTATTGTCTCCACAATGATTATCGTATTTTTCAGACTTTAAGCCGCACCGAACCATAAGACGCACCTATCGTATTTTTCGGACTTTAAGATGTACCACCATTTTCCTCCCAAATTAGCTTTACCCCTTTAAGGTCGCAGGAATTTCTGATTTTTTGGTTTTCGAATTTTCTCCCCGCCTTCCAAGAACCATAACTTTTTGTTTTTCCATCTACATAGCCATATGAGGGCTTTGTTTTTGAGGGACAAAATATACTTTTAATGGTAACATTGACAATGATATATAATATACTGGGAAACCCCTTACAAATTCTATATGGGGATGAACAGGAAAAAATACAATTACACTAATTTTGCAGTGGTTTAGTTGTTATGGAGTCCACTCTTCAGAATTACTGATGCATTATCTGTATCCTGCAGATCGATACGATTCCGGTGACACCAAATTTGTAGAAGTTTGCTTATGTTTTAGTACTCTAAAAAAATATACTTTTTCTATTTTTTCCATTTTTACTGAAATGCGATCTTCTGCAACCAATAACTTTTTGGTTCTTAAACCTATGGACCTGAACAAGTGCTCATTTTTTGCAGGCTGCAGTGTAGTTTCTACTGGTACCATTTTGAGATACACGCATCTTTTTGATCACTTTTCATTCCGATTTTTAGGGAACGTGAAATGACCAGAAAACCACAATTTTCACGTTTTGATTTTTTTTCTTCTACGGTGTTCAGCGTATGGGATAAATATTGTTATATTTTAATGTATCGAACTTTTACCAATTATGCGTAACTCTTTACATTTTTTATTTGTAAAATTGAAAAAGTGTGGGGGGGTGATATGAACTTATATTAGATATATTTTTTTTTTATTTCTACTGTAATATTTAGTCTCCGTAGGGTACTTAACCATTAAGGGGGCACAATCACATCTTATATACGACAGTACAATAGTACTGTCGTATATAGGCTTTTCATTAATTACTTATTGTCACAATTCCAACCCGGGTGGCTGGAAACGTGCGGGTTGGGCGGATCCTCTGGGCCCACCGCAGGCACAGATGGTAGATGCAGGCGGTGGGTAGCCGGAGTGCTGGTCTGGGTTGACGGTACAGGAATGGAGACAGGGCATCGCTGGTGTAGACGTTAAACGTACACACAGTCCAGATGTAGCTGGGGAACGTACGCACAGTCCAGGTAGGTAGCAAGCTACAGTATGATGCCAGGTAACAGCAGGTATAGGCAGGATGGTGCAGCAGCAGATGTCCAGCAGGAACTGATAAATGTGTAGGAACAGACAAGAGAACAGCAGCAATGAAGCAGCCGAGGAATCAAGCTCTTGTGCTGAAGACAACAACAAACTGACATCAGCCTGAGGGAGGAAGCTCCTTAAGAAGCCAGAGATCACAGGTCAATGGGCCGGACCAAGGACCACTGACTCCTTATGAACCATGCAGTGCCACGCGTGTGCCCCTAGAGGGAGCACGTGTGCGCACAGGAAGACAGGAAACTGGAGGAAGCCATGGTGACTGAGACCTGCAAGCAGGAGCTGGGACAAGTGGGTGAATAGAGCCAGAAGCACCAGAGACACGGGCACGCTGACGGTCCGTAGCAGGGGCCGCAGCGTGAACCGTGACACTGATTACACCCTTCCTACAGCAAAATAGTTATAATACCATAAAAAAATCCAAACATTTTCTGTTTTTTAAATTTGCACCGCAGCGCCATTTTCTGCGACTAATAACTTTTTTGCTTTTTCACTTATGGACCTGAGTGAGGGTGCCTGAAGTGTACTTTTAGGGGCCGTTCACACGGCTTATTTCGCCGCGGATTGGCGCCGTACTGCGCGCCGGATTTGCCCTGCAGTACGGCACCAATCCGTCGCAGTAATTACGGTAATCCACCGTTCTCATAGAAAACAGGGGATTCCGCGCCCCCCCCTCGCTGGGCCCGAATCCCCGGGGGGAGAAAGTGCCCTAAAAAATTATCCAGGGGAAATACCGCCGGGGATAATGAAAAGTCAGGGGGCCGGCGGGCCCGCCCCCCCCAAAAACCCCCCGGGGGCCCCCCCAAAAACCCCGCCCCTTTTTTCAACCCCAAATTGCGAGGGGCAATCCGGCTCGAAATTTCCCGGGCTTGAATAACCCCGTTTTGCCCGGGGGCTTTTTGGTACCTTTTTGGGGATAGATCGATTTTAGCGATCACTTTTGTTTACTTTTTGGGGGACCTAAAATAACCAAAAAAAAACCCCCCTTTTTTTGGGCATTTGAAAATTTCCCTTTTTCTTCAAAGGGTTTTTCCACGTTTTGGGATAAATTTTTATTTTTTTAAATAGATCAGCCCTTTTTTTAAACACGAGATTCCAATTTTGGAAAATTTTTTTTATTTGAAAAATGGAAAAAGGGGGGGAAATTTTTGAACCAAAACATATATAAAATATATTTTAAAAATTTTTTTAACTTTTTAAAAAAAAATTTTTTTTTTACTTTTAACAAAAAACCCCCTGGGAAAACCCCCCCCTTCCCCCACCCCCCAAAAGGGGTTTCAATCTTTTGACAGCCTTTTTGCAAAAAAATAGCCAATCTTTAAGGGGTACAAAGTTTGGCATTTTTACAAATTTTCTTGCCAAGACGGGCCGGACAGGGGGGCACCCCTGGGGGGAGCCCCACATCCCCTGGCCGCTGACTCCGCGGTGTAGGGGAGCAGGACGAGGGGGCGCGCGCGGGGTGTGCGACGCGGGGTTTCCCCTGGCTTGTGACGGGGCGGCTTTGGGGGGCGCCGGGGCGCGTGTTTAAAAGGGGCGGAGCTTTTATATAGCCCCCGCCCCCCGGGGTCACCACTCCAGAGGCAGTAAAAAAGGGTTTGGGGGGCCTGTTTGGTGGGGCGCGCGAGTGTGAATTTTTGGGGGCGTTATCGTTTCTGGACAGCTCGGAATTTTCGGGGCAACGGGGGGGCCAGGACGGTTTACAGCAGCAGGTGCTTTGGGGCTTTG
>JAODAL010039400.1:0-38042 GCA_025379985.1 Phyllomedusa bahiana | reverse complement strand
CCCCCCCCCCCACCCCGTGAATTTACAGGGGTAGATTCTGCTTTAAAATTCTTAGCTAACTAAAAAAATGTTCAAATCCCAAATTTTAATAAATTGGAGGATCCAGCTAATAGAGGTTTCTTTGCGAAATAGCTAATTTCGCTGAGCTTTTTTGGCCCCACGGCAAAACGCGGTCCTACCCCTATGAGCCTGAGAACACTGAGGCTGAAACGGGAAAAACGCGTTTTTTTAAAAACGGGTTCATGTTTTTTTCCCAGCCAATCGAACATACCATCCATCATGACGTCGCACACACACTCCCCCTGCTCATTCTGTAATTGATTTGCTGGCCAAAATTACAGGAAGCGCCGAAAAAGGCCGATTTTAATAGATGATGCACAGATTTTAACCTTTAATTTATGCATGATCTGGAAATTTCGTCACCAAAAAAACCCTTGCCGTTTTCCCAACTTTGCGTAAAAATCTTTTTAACACTAGTGTTTCCTATTTGGCAAAAAAGGGCTTTTGGGCCCCCTCAGGTGCAGGGCCCGGTAGCTTTTAACTACCCCTGATGGTGAAAATATTGTCTTTGTAACAGTTTATATTCACCAACATTATTATTGTTCAGTCACTTTATTGTGGTGATATGTGGGAATGATGTGGCAGTTTTATTTGGTTCTTATATATTGTTGGTATTGGTAATATTGGTTTTGGTATATTGATTTGATGAGTAATAGTATAGTGGTAAAGTAACTATATAGCAGTGATAAGTTGCATTATTATGTGGTCTTAATATATTGTTATTTGGCTATATTGGTCTTGGTATACTGGTTTGATCAGAAACACTATACTGGTATTAGTTACTTACTACATAGCGGTGGCACGCGGTGATCATGCGGCAGTATTTTTTGGCCCTTGTATACTTACTTACCCACAGAATAGAGATTACATTTAACGGTTCAATTTAATGGTTCAGCATGAACTCCAATAAAAACTAACCCCAAAAAACAAGGCATAATTTCATTTTTTACCTATATACACCCCACGAAAAAAAGATTCTGAAGAGGAAGGGGCTGAGGCCTCAAGAGGGGGCAGACTCTTTTGCTGTATAATTTCTTTTTCTTTTTTTCTGCCACCTGTCCCTATTTCAAATGGATTTTTTTCTATTGGACAATCCCTTTAGAAATTATTTTCTGTGGCACGCTACACCGCAGACATCGTTCATGCCAAGTAGGGAACCTGTTATTAAAAAGTAGTGGTTCACAGCCATTGTCCTGGAGTAGGGATGCCAAAACTGAAGTTTTGCACCAGGGCCCATGTGCTTTTAGCTATACCCCTGATATACAGTAAAGAGTGAATGATGTATAAAATTAAATCATAAACGCTTTATGAAAATATGTGTGTAATAAATCTTGGATTTATTCATTCTAAACAAGTGTTTTTTTTTCCTTTTGGCTAGTCTGCATTCTTAAATGACTATTATACATTACAAATGTTTACTGTATTAAATGGGTATCATATTCATAAATCATTTCCTTATTTTAACCCCTTAAAGATACAGATTTTGCTTTTCAGAGTACTGTATTTTTCCATTTTTGCAACATAGCATTTTGAGAGTCAAAATTAATTTTCCACTGATGTTGCTGTGTGAAGTCTTGTTTTTAGGATATATTATTTTTGTGGTGATTTTTTTGCCACATACTAACCCCTTTGATGTAAGTTTACATCACATTCAGAAAAGAGATCCCACAAATTGCTGCATATTTATGGCTTAATTAGATATACCACAATTTCTCAATAATTAGGTCAGTATAAATATCAGAAATCACTACACAAAACAACTACTGACTAAAAAGAATTACTTTTATTAAATATTAAATAAAAAGTGAAAAAATGTAAAAACGCAACAATTAGTAACTGAACAGGGTTACACAGACGCCAATAAAACAGATATGGATCGGTGAAGAGTTCATTCAGGTAAAACAAAACGTAATATTATATTGAGACTGTTCATGATATCCACTTATTAAACCACGTTCAATAGTATGGGCTAATTGGAATGGGGTAATCTAAATCAAGTGACACAAAATACAAATCCCCAAACACATATGTTAAATTATTAACCCATAGAAACCATGAACAGTCTAACCCAATCTCATACACCTGTAATGGCTGCTGTGTGTGACCACAGCCCCATCACACATTTCGCATAGGCTTCCTTTAGGGACCTGGGTGGACCATCATTGACTACTCCATTTTATAAGGGGAGAAAACATAACCATCACCCAAATTACATCCATTGACCATTCGAGGGCTAATCATACAATTGAGGCCAAATGTTTTAATATCGCCAATAGAAGTCTACATAAACATGGCTGTCGTATATGAAGTATACCTAAAAAGCTACAAGAAAATGGCTGCAGTGCTCTAAATAAAACCTATACAAAAGGTGTGGCGTGCTCATGCATCAGCAATCGAGTGCTGATCATACAATAGAGGCTAACATATTCAGTATCACCAATAGAAGTCTACATAAACATGACTGCCGTATATAAAGTATACCTAAAAAGCTACAAGAAAATGGCTGCAGTGCTCTAAATGAAACCCATACTAAAAGTGTGAAGTGCTCATGCACCACCAATAAAAGCTTACATAAACATGGTTGCAATATATAAAATATATTAAAAAAAAGCCGGCCAGTTCTTCTGTTATCTTCAAATAAGACACATAGTACAAGGTTGGAATTGGTTTCCCCAACTTTCTGTCTACCCCATTCAATAACTTTGTACTACAAAAAAAAGGTTTTAAAAGAGGTATATCAACTGCCTATCTCACTTTAACTGAGGAGACTGGGTATATTAAACCTGATATGCTATCAAATGGGAGGGAGAGTTGGGAAAGTCCTTCCATACAGAAGCTTGGATTACAGCCTAATTTGTCCCATATCAATATTCTAAGTGTGTGAATCACACAGAGCTATCTAGAATATTGCACCTTAGATGGTACCTTACACCCAATGGTATTTAGCACATGTCTCCAGGCTATTCCAAATTCTGCTGTAGAAACTGCGGAGCTCTTGGCTCCTTATTGCACATGTGGTGGACCTGCCTGACAATTCAGGCCCTATGGAAGGATGTGGAAAAGCTTCTGTCTGTAGTGCTGGGCTACTCAATCACCTTAACCCCAGACCCCAGAAACAGCTATTTTAGACATCTCTTTAAAGAGCTTTCTACCATCGTTTCATATCATTATGTTCCATGTACTAATTGCAACCCGCACAGTTATAGCCTCACACTGGAAACTACCCACTCCTCTAGCGATTCATGAAGTAATTAACAGAACAAATTTGCAATTGCACTCCGAAACATGCCTAATTATCCCACCGCATTTAACAGCTACAGCACGTGCCAGATGGGCTCAATGGATTAACTCCAAATATTTTAAATAACCCTTAATGAGGATAAATATAAACTTAGCATATAGATTGTCTCCTTATGCTCTACACCTCCATTCACTTTTAATGTTCGATATTATGCATGTCTTGTCAAAGGTCCTTGGAACTATAATGTTTGATGATTAATGCTACTCTCTCATTGTGATTTTTTCTTTTCTCTCTCTTTTTTGGTCTATTTTCCACTTATTAGTATGGACCTCTATTGTATGATCAGCCCTCGATTAGTCAATAGATGTAATTTTGGGTGGGGTTATGTTTTCTCCCCTTAGAAAATTGAGTAGTCAATAATGGTCCACTCAGGTCCCCAGAGGAAGCCTACGCGAAATGCGCAGTGGGACTGTGTTCACACACGGCAGCCATTACAGGTATATGAGATTGGGTAAGATTGTTCATGGTTTCTACGGGTTAATAGTTTAACATATGTATATGGGGATTTGTATTTTGTGTCACTTGATTTAGATTACCCTATTCCAATTAGCCCATACTATTGAACATGGTTTAATAAGTGGATATCATGAACAGTCTCAATATAATATTACGTTTTGTTTTACTTGAATGAAATCTCCACCGATCCAATTCTGTTTTATTGGCTTCTGTGTAACCCTGTTCAGTTACTAATTGTTGTGTTTTTAAATGTTTTCATTTTTTATTTAATATTTAATAAAAGTAATTATTTTTAGTCAATAGTTGTTTTGTGTAGTGTTATGGCTTAATAAGCCTGCAAGATTGAGGCAAGGGATCGGCTGTATATTACAACTGAGGACCTGGGCTTAAGGGTATGTCTACACAGTTTGTATTAAAATACCGTTAAAAATCCGACCAGAATTTTAACATCGCTATACCGTTGTTTTTACTGTTGGTTTATGATAAAAACCATGGTCCGTTTCCAGATTTGCCGCCGGCCCTGTACAGGAATCTGACAAATCCGACAGTAGAAAATCCGTGCTGTGTAGACTATAGCACAGATTTTCTATTGCGGTCTATGGGGCACTGGTTACAGTCAGATTTGTAGTGTATTTTACATACTGAATCCACCAAAAATCAGACTAGAAACCAGTGCTGGGTAGACATAGCCTAAGAGATCACACATTTAAAGGGTTTGACAGAGAGAGAGAGGGCTCTCTTTGTCTACATTTGCACCCCTCTGTGGGATAGGGGTGCATTGATGGTTGCAATGACAGCCTGGAAGTCTGAAAAAGACTGCCCGGTTGTCTGTGACATCATCATGCAAGGGCATGCTTTGAGGTATGACCTTGCATGGTGATTGACAGTGATATAATATATTTCAGTAAAGTAATGTAGTGAAAGGTATTATAACAGCAATCAAGCGATTGTTGAGCCTAGCCCCCTATGGGGACAAGTTAAAAAAAAAATGAGAAAAAAAAAAACAAAAAAATGAACGTAAAACACCCACACTACCCTTTCCCCACTGCAAGTGCAAATCATCCAGGAAAAAAGAAAAAGACTTTAATTTGGACGCTTTTTTTGTTAAAACCCTGGACAAACGAGAACTGTCATTTTTAACTCTTTATAAAAACCATAGTTAAAAATCTAACTGCACAAAAAATAGAATAAATTGATTAAAAAGTCATATAAATGCCAAAGTGGTACCAAAAAAAATCAGTTCAACCCACAAAAAAATCTCCTACACAGCTCCGTCAACAGAAAAATTAAAGTGTAGGCCATATAAGCGTAAGCCATATCACCGGGATTTCTACTCGGCTTGGATATATACAACATGAAAAAAAAAAACTTTGTAAATTGGGTATCACGTACTGAAACGACCCCACAGTAAACCCTGGAACCCCTTAAAAGGGGGCCTTCACAAGCATTTTTGGATCCGTTTTTGGGGATCCGTTTGGACCCGAAAATTCTCCAAAAACCTTTAGTGATCGGATCCTAAACATCCAACATGTATCCAACAGAGACTTGTCAATTTTTGGGAACGGATCCAAAAAGATGGATCTAAAAATTTGCAGTGAGACACGCCAGCGATCATCGGTGAACCCATCTGCCCCATACTAAAGCAATGTAAATCACATATTTTTATTATTCGTTTTTGGGTCCGACAGACGATCCCAAACATGCATCTGAAAGCATATGTTCACACAGACTCAACACGCCGCGTGAACTTGCCCTAATACTGCACAATGAGTTGTGTACAAAATAAAAAACTTTTTTTCTCTTTAATTTTTCATTCCCCAAAGAAAATTAAAAAACAATCAGAAAATCTCATGTCCTCATTTTGCAAAATACAAACCTCTATACAGCTAAGTATACAGACAAATAAAAAAGTTTTTTAGTTTTTTGAACATTGCGATGCAAAAACATGTTTGTTTGTTTTTTAATTGTTTTTATTGTGTAAAACCAGTAAAGCTTAAAAACTAAATACATTGGATATTGCTGTAATCATAATGACTCACTTATTAAAGTTAACATGTGATTTATACCATATGGCAAGCACTGTAAAAAATAAAAATTATCCGATTTGCTGTATTATTTCCCCCAAAATTAAAAATATGAAGCAATCAAAAAAAGACGTATAAACACCAAAAAATTACCAATAAAAACTTCAACTCATCCCACAAAAAACAAGCCCTTACATATCTGAGTATGCAGAAAAATAAAAGTTGTGGCATAAATAGCTCAATATGCAGAAAATGAGGATATAAAAATGCAATTTTTTACAAAAGCATTTTGATTGTCAAAGACATGGGCCAATGTAGAAAACTGTCTACAAAATTACTTTGTTGTTCATAGATTGATTTATGGGGGTTTCTAACATACTAGCCTCTCAAACACATTGCAGAACTGGACTGGTCTTTCAAAAAATCTATGTTGCAAATTTTCTTGAACATTTTGAAAAATTGCTGCTGTATTATAGGCCCCCTAATGTCGTAAAAAATGTAAAAAAAAATCTTTAATGTATTATGCCAATATAAAACAGACATATGGTAAATGCTAATTATAAATTTTGTATGGTATAACTATCTGTCTTATACACAGAATTTTTTTATATTTTTTAACAAATAAACAAGGGCTGATTAAACCAAATTATTACTAAATTAAAGCAGAATGTGTCATGAGAAAACATTTCCCAAATCAAGAGTTATTCCCCACGAAAGTGACATGTCAGATTAAAAGAAATGGTGCACTGCCCTAAAGGTCAAAACTGGCTGCAAGTGGTTAAACAGTGTTAAGATTTTTAACAATTTTTTTTATATTTGAGTGTACTTTTTCACCAAGATATTTCATTAAACTCTTACATGTTTGAGTTTCACCTGGAGAGTACTGCTTTTAATTTATTTTCATTTTTTATTTTATTAGTGATTAGGTTACCATCATTTAATTAAATGGATGTGATCCTGGTTGTTACCATTGGGGGATGTTTTTACAGTCACCCAGCCCTTCAAAAGGTTACAGCTTTTTGAGTAACTGGGTGGGACATATAATTTTAAGTTCACCAGTATTACCATATGAGGCACAAGTTCTTTTCAATCATATTTTTAAAAATCAAGGTAACACATTTCTGTTTTGTGTTTTAGGTATAATTTTTCACCCTAAATGTTCAATGAGTTTAATGTAAACTTGATTACACAAAAACCACCACTTAGTGTGGTTTAATGATGCCTTATATTTATGCCATCTTTTTGAACCTGTTGCCAATATTTGTCATCCACATCATTATGCTGAGGGGGAATAAGATCATTCAGCGTACTTTAAATTCTTGATTAGACATTGTACATTTCTTCAACCTATTCATAAAAAGGTAACAGAAAAGTGAGTGACTCTCTGTAGCCCATTGCAGCTATGAAATAAATCATATTTTCTGTATGCAGAGACAGAATGTGAAATGATTCGAATCAAATTACAGGACTAAACCTGTTTCAGAGCTAAAATTATCAGTTTAAAATGTGATCTTTTTTTCTAGGTATCTCGTTTCCCACTTAAAATACACTTCTACAAGACCACATACACATTAAAATGTATAAGGCTTTAACTTATACTTGCTATGTCTTCAAGTTTTATCATTTTTCCTACTCACACACTTTTATATGGTATGAAATAGTTTTGATTTCAATGTGGTTAAAATAAAACATTGTCATTTTGATTCATAGTGCCTTCTTGAAAAGAATGTTTCATTTTTAACTGCAGTTATCATTTTGTGCAATAATTCACCTTTATCTTCTGATTTGCTTTTTAAATGCAGCTAAAATCACTATTACTGTGTTATTGTATTTCCCTCTTACTTATCTTCTGTTTGCTAAAATTGTTTTTAGAAAAGTAAGTTTGTGTATCATAAAAACAGACCAGGGGGGTGGGGGGGAAAAAATAATTTATTATTCATCAGCATCTTGTCCAAATGTGTATGAAGTAGTGTTGAGCTATCCAAAAAGGATATGACAATTTTTATCTAAACATGGTGATTAGACATGAGCGAATCAATTCTAACAAAGTGGAATTCGTTTTGAATTTCAGGAAAACTTCGATTCTAAACGAAGCCGAAGTTCATGGAGATTAGTGGTAATGCATTCTAAATGGCTCATGAGCACATGGCTTGTGACATGGGACAAAGAACTATGGGAGGAAAGGAAAGGAATGCCCGTCAATGCACATGTGCAGACAGGCAGCCAATCAGCAGCCAGGCCAGCTTCTGTGAAAGTCACAGCCCCATAATTGGGCTAGCCATGTAAATTCTGCACTTGCACTGTTAGTCATCGCAAATGAATTCTCTGTAGGCAGCATAGATTGCACTCTGTGCAAAAATATGTTCCGATTTTAGAACTTACTGGAGGCGTGAAATACCTTTCAAATAACATGTGTGTGTCCTGATACACTACATGTTCCTGAACAGCATTTTTTTATTTTGGGGAATTGCTCTCTGTGCCAGGGTACTGCGATTTATTATAGTTAATGGGGGAAATACATTTCAACTTCACTGTGTGGGAGGTGTCACTTACAGTCCGTTCTTGCTATAATGCGGTTTACTTACTTGTGGCTTTATGTGTTAGAGGATTATTTTTAAAAACAGTATGTTTTGGATCTAATTTTCTGGTATTGCGGAGTTTAGCTATATCCGTTGGATTTTGTGGTCGAAAGGAGCGACCAACACAGCCATGTGCCTGTATATGGACGTGTTGGTGATTGATTAAGTTACATATAAAGTTTTGTTTAATATAGAGTGTGGGAAAGATTTATAGGAGAGCAGGGAGGGTTTATAAAGCCTTAAAATATGTATAAATAATAAAATAAGTATAATGTCGTTACTTTGCAGATTGTTGCACCAATTTCGGGTGTGTCTCTGGAATGTATACTCCACTCGATAGGTGGCTGGTGGGAGGTGTACATACATGTTCCTGAATCAGCATTTTTTTGGGGGGATATTGCTCGCTTTGCCAGTATGTTTTTCACTTATTGTGGAGTGACCTATGCTTGATAGAGTCCACAGATGATAACAGACTGTTCTGTTAACCGTGATACCTGTAGAGCTGCCCTCCCCTCAAAGACGTGGAGAGGGTTGTCAGGGCATTAATTTTTGCGGTTTGACGTCATGATTATTATGCCCTTCTTTGATCCGTCCTGTGTCTGCTTTCAATTAGTAATATCTTCAGTATTGCTGTAAAGCCAAAAAGAGAAACAGGAGTTGTTCCAAAACAGAGATGGACAAGTAAATGGAATATTTGCATGTCTTCTGTGTTTTGTATCCACTCTGTTTTGGCTACTATCATAAGATAATCTGAATACAAACAAATAGTCCATTGTCATAATGGCATTACAGTCCTTTCGAAGGGACACAATTCGTTGTGCTTGTCCTTTCAATCCTTTGACAGTATTAAAAGACGGGAAAAAAACCATACATAGTGGCAACATCATAGAGTTGTGACAGGGTGGAAAAGCATTCGGAATACCACAGGGTGATCAAGTGAGAGAGTGACGTTCAGTTTAGGCGCATGTAGCTAAGAGTAAGGATCCACAGAGTGTGCACGCAATGACAGAGTGGTGGAACGGTGTGGCGGAAACATGACGTAGGCACAGACTGGCACAACATGATTTAGTGTGGAAGGTGATTGCAGACATGAGTAGGCGAGAGATTGGCATATATTACACAGTGGGCTGGTTGGCGGAGACAAAAGCAGCAGAATCGCAGGCTGGAGAATATGGCACCAATGTCATCATTTTGAGGTGTAGGAATGGGACTGTAGTGTGCTAAAGTTCCTGCAACCATTCTTTAGAATTGTATTGCTGTATTGGTGGACGGGGGGGGGCTTGAGGAACCATTTGAAAACCAGGTATTTAACACGAGCGTGAACCTGGCAGGGCAGATGGTTCAGCCCTCTTCGGGCAGCAACGGACATCATGTTCTTTCCATTGTCTGTTCACCATTGGTGCCGAATTTTCAGTTGTCACATAGAAAAGCCAGGAGGAATCTGATTATCGTCTTTCATGGATGGCGAGCAGTTACTCTCCACTGTGTGACTTTGTTCGCCAGGCAAACCAGGTGTAGAACTGCGTGACAACGCTCGTTGCTATTGCACATGTGGTAGCTTGGGAGTGAGCACGTATAACTTGTCGCTTGCGTGGTGGCTGAGGTTGGGGAGTGAGGAGGAGGCAGACACTGCCGCCAGGCATCAGCAATTTGAAATGTGTGAGGAGAAAGCGGGCCTGCTTCCTGTCCAAGTTGTGGTTGGGCTGGGCAGGTAGCACATTTTATCAGTGGTCGTTTCAAAGGACATGGTACGTCCTGACTGTTGTTAAAAGCTCCACATGTATGCACTGCTATGCACTTTTGAATCCCCGACAGGCTCAAGGTCTGGCCAATCCCATCTGTTCGCTTATAGTACAGGGATGGTACTGCCTTTATCGAGAAATAAAGAAGTTGAAGGCTTGGGACTCTCCATCCTTGGTCGGCAAAGCCATCAGTTCTCTGAACGGTCGCAGAGTCCACACTTGAAAAGGGGGGGGACTTGCCACAGTTACCACCAAACTTGGACAGGAGCAACTGTACTAGCTTTGCACCGTCTAGTTGGCGGGAGCATACTGCATCTCTTGGCAATTGTCTCCGGTGAACGACTGATGGCGCGTTGATTGGGAAGTGGCTGAGGAGCGGAGCATCTGCAGCCGGTAGATGATGGGAGAAAGAAAGACAGTCTTTCGGCACGAAGTGGTGGAGGACTTGACTGCCTGAACTGGGTTGTGTTGCCATGTGGCGCAGCTGCTGTTGCTGCGGCAGGACGGACACCACATATGAGACAATTTTTCCAGGACACGGACTGGTGACACTGCATTGGTTGGCGCGGGCTGATAGTATTGTGGCTTGCAACATGGGTCTCTGGCCAAGGCTCTCCTTTAATGCCAGCCAGATTCTACATTACCCATGTTCGCCTCTCCGTTGTTTTGGCCAAAGACTACATACCAACCGAGCGAGCTGATTTTATCATCTCCAAATGCACGCAACTGATGCTGCTTACCTCGCTGCTGCACTCAGTGAGCCTGTGCCGCTAGCTTTCTGGTTTTCAGAAGTGACCCGCGCAAGAGGTGTTGGGTTCTACCCAGTGGTCCGTTTGGCTCTGATCCTTGCCACTGCTGCACCCTGTCTGACTCCTAAGCTCTCCCTACACTAACGGACTTGCCGGCTGGCCACTGCCTCAAACGCGCAGCTGCCGCTCATTCTGACCCATCGGATGCTTGAAGATGCCCTTGCTACACCGGCTCCCAAGTTGCGATCGCTCCATCATCATCGATTAGTGTTTGCACGTCATGCCGTACCTCCTCAACGGTCTCGGTTGTACAGAGCCTCTGACTCCGCATACTCATCAATCCTCCCATGTCACTCTCCACATCGCACTACTTGCCACCTACGTGCAAGGAGCATCGGATCTTGGACCCACTCTGTGTGCCCAATATGCTGTATTGTCTCAAATAGCTTTGTCCTTGCCTGTATAGTGGTGGCAGAGCCCACAGCACATAATAGTTCTTGGGTGAGGGTTCGATACGGGACAGAGGCAGGTTGAGAAGGTTGAGGGCCTCTATACTCTTCTCCCGGCAGCCATGTCATCATAAAGGGTTGTGTCTGTCGAACCGTCACCCCTCTTCGCTGGGGTTTGTAAAGGATGTCCTTCTGGGAGGGGAAGTGGGATGGTCATAGTCAACAATTCAAGAGAACCGCTGGCGCTGGTGGTCAACACGGCGCCAGGATAACACCGGTAGCTCTGTCTCAACGAAGTTGAACCCTGCGCTGCGATGTCCCCTAATGTGCTTGGACCTGTGCTTGCTCCAGGTACATTTGTTGCCTAGTGCCCCTCCCATGTGTAGGGCTTCCACCCTTCGTCTTGTCTGAACATTCTGTTTTTTAAATGCTGGTTAATGTAGATGGTGTAAATGACAAAAACACAAATCTGTATTTCTAAAGGTTTTTCTTAGACCACAAATAAATTTTGTGACGCCAAACATTTACAGCGCAACTCCCTTTGGGGACGCGGGGCGGGGCGGGGGAGGTCTACATGTATCAGCGTCTTTACACAGAAACAGGTTCTGTCATAATGCTGTGGAATCATCTAATCTTGGGGTTTTAAAAGGAGTGCGCTCTTGACACTTTAGTGGGATCTTTAGGCCTCGCTCGGTTCTTTCTTGCCTTGGCTCTGACATTTATGTCAAGCTGATCGTTTCACTTCAGTATATTTTGTGAGTTTTTATCTGTAAACTGCCAGATATGTTGAAGTTTCAATGGCGAATCTGAAAGTGGCACTTGTCAGCTGCTTGTCATACTAAATTCAGTCCATTCGTGTTCAATACAAAACACGCTCCCGTTGCATACTTTGAGCATGGCACAATGTTCTACAACACCATACAGGATCTCTGCAGACAGGAAATAGCTGTTTTTAATGCGATTCATCGTAAATAAATTCGGGAGAAAACACATTTTTTGGGGGAGAATTTGGCGAATCGGCCAAATGAATTTTTGAGAAATTCGCTCATCTCTAATGTTGATAGGCATTCCTGAAGATCAAATAATGGCTTGACTCCATATTCACATGTGTTTCTTCTTGGCTAAAATGTACATGTTAGAATGAAGTAGATGGGCAGCAACTGCTAAATACCGAATAATATGGCGTATTAAAACTACAAAATGCCTTCAGCCCTCAACACTACTATTTCTTCATAAGAGGGGGATATGGGCAAGCCTTTTTCCAAACTGAGATTAATTGTAGCCCTAAATTCTAGTGTTAAAATGTATTTATGGCTACAATAAATCTGGATTTTCTGGGCTTCTTTAACAATTGATTATAATTGTTTTTTCCTTTCTTCAAGAACCATGACTATTTAATTTTTCCATCTATGTAGGCATATGAGGCTTTTATTTTGCAGGAAAAATACCGTATATACTCGAGTATAAGCCGACCCGAGTATAAGCCGAGACACCTACTATTGCCCCAAAAAACGGGAAAAACTTATTTGATCTCAGTATAAGCTTAGGGTAGAAAAATGAAAGCGGCTTATGGTAAATTTTAAAAATATAAAATGGATACCAATTAAATTTACTAGGCAGTTTAATGTCCCCCATAGGGCTAATTATAGGCAGGATATAATGGCCTATATATGCAGGTATAGGCAGGTAGATAAGTCCCAATGAGCACGGAAATATTGGCCCCAATAGGATGGATTAGGCAGTTATAATGTCCCCATAAGCAGATTATAGGCAGGTATTTGGCATACGCAGGTAATAGGCAGGTATCATGGCACGCCATAGGCCAGGTCTTAGGCGGTATATGGCCTTAGGCAGGTATAAGGGAAGGATGTAGGGCAGGTATAGGGAGGTCTGTAGGAAGGCTTTATAGGAAGGTATAGGGCAAGGCCTGTAGGCCGATATAGCGGCAGGTTATGTAGGGACGGTGTAGCAGGTAATAGGCGGCTGTAGGCAGGTATAGGGCAGGCTATAGGGCAGGATGTAGGCACGGTTATCAGGGCAGGCTGTAGGCAGGTATAGGGACGGCTGTAGGAGGATATAGGCAGCTCGTCGGCAGGTATAGGGCGGTTTATAGGGACGGCTGTAGGCAGGTATTAGGGCAGGTATAGGGCCGGCTCTGTAGGCAAGTATAGGATAGCTGTGTAGGGCAGGTATAGGCTGCTGTAGGCAAGTACAGGCATCTGTAGGCAGGTATAAGGCAGTGTAGCAGATGTAGGGATGTATAGGCAGCAGTAGGCAGTTATAGGGCTGCTGTAGGCCAAGGTATAGGGCAGGTATAGGGTCGGCTGTAGGCAGGTTATATGGCCAAGCTGTAGGCAGTGATAGGTGCGGCTGTAGGCAGGTATAGGCAGCTGTAGGGGCAGGGTCTAGGCAGGATAACTAGCCAGCCTGTCGGAGGGGTATAGGCCAGCTGTATGAGGTATAGGGCAGTCTGTAGGGCAGGTTATAGAGCAGGTTATAGAGGCAGCTGTTAGTAGGTATAGGGTGGCTGTAGGCAGCTGTAGGCAGGTGTTGTGTACGGAAGGGTCATCTGTATAGGCAGCTGGAGCGCAGGTATGGAAGTTTTAAAAAAACAAAAAAAAACCCACATTACCTGGCTCTCCCGTGCCTCCGTCTCCATCGCCGCCTCCGCTCGTCCTCGTGCTCAGGGGCCTCCCGCGCGCACTGTCCTGTCTTTCCGGCACAGGCGGTTGACGTCATCAGACGCGCACGCAGCGTGATGACACACCGCTGCCTGTTGCGGAAAACTGACCGTGGCGGCCGCGCGTCTGCTTGGGCCGCTCGGAGACCACTGCGGGGCACGGATTATGCGCTCGCGGCTCTGTGCCGCACGCGCGCAGTGGTATCCCTTCACCTATATGCGCTCTCTGGAGTGGAGTCGATATAGTGTGACAGGCGATCGCGGACAGGTGCCCGGGGGCCAGGCCAGCGCCCGGACACTGTGCGCTCACTCGTTGGCCTTCTGTTATATGGCTCCTGAGGGTAGAAAATGAAAGCGGGCTATGGTAAATGATTAGAGTAATATAAACAATGGATTACCAATTAAAAATTACATAGGCAGTTTAATGTCACCCATAGGCAATTATAGGTGGATCTATGGCCCTCTATAGATGCAGGTATAGGCAGGTTAATATGTCCCCAAATGGCAAGTATATAGGCCCATCAGGAAATGTTAATAGGCAGTTATATGTCCCTCATAGCAGTTAGAGGCTGGTATTTGGCCCCATAAGCAGGTAAATAGGCAGGTAGTTTATGGACCCCATAGGGCAGGTAATAGAGGCAGGTATATGGACCCATATGGCAGGTATAGGCAGGCTGTAGGCAGGTATAGGGCAGGCTGTAGGCAGGGTATAGGCAGGTGTAGGGCCAGGCGGTAGGCAGGGTATAGGGCAGGTTTAGGGCCGGCTGTAGTCAGGTTAATAGGCTGCTGTAGGCAGGTATAGTGCAGTTTTAGTGGTCAGGCAGGCTGTAGGAGTTATAGGGAGGGCTGTAGGCTAGGTATAGGGCGAGCTTGTGAGGCAGGTATAGGAGCTGTAGGCAGTATCGGGCCGGCTGTAGGCAGGTATAGGGCCGGCTTTAGTAGGCAGGTATAGGCAGCTGTAGGCAGGTATAGGCCAGCGTTGTAGGAGTTTTGTTGGGCAGGTATAGGCAGCTTGTAGGATGCAGGTATAGGGCTGGCTGTGTAGGCAGGTATAGGGCATGTAGGAGCTGTAGGAGGCAGGTATCGGGCTGGTTTAGGGCCTGGCGGTAGGGCAGGTATGAGGCCGGCTAGTAGTCAGGTATAGGCAGCTGTAGGCAGGTATGGTAATGGCAGCGCTGTGCAGGTTATAGGGCCGGTGCAGCAGGTTCATAGGATCTAGCTGTAGGCAGGTATAGGCAGGAATAGGCAGCCTGGTAGGCGGTATAGGCTGCTGTAGGCAGCTGGTACGGCAGGTATAGGCAGCTGCTAGGCAGGTTCTAGGCCAGCTGCTGTAGGAGGTATAGGCTGCTGTAGGGCAGTATAGGAGGTAATAGGCAGTTGTAGCAGAATAGGGCTGGCTGTAGCGCAGCTGTAGGCAGGTGTAGGCGGTATAGGCAGCTGTAGGCAGGTTATAGGAAGTTTAAAAAAAACAAAAAAACTCACGCTTACCTGGCTCACCCGCTGCTCAGTTCCCTCGCCGCTCGCCTCCTCGTCTGATCGGCCTCCCGCGCGTCTTTTGTCCGTCTTCCGGACACAGGCTGGGTGACGTATTTCGATGGCCCCGCGCATGCTGCGTGATGGACACACGCTGCCTGTGCCTGTGAAAACTCCGGCGCTGCGGCGCAGTCTGCTTGCGGCCGCCCCGGAGACCAACTGCGGAGGAACGGATGCGCTCGGTTCTGTGCCCACGCGTGGATTCCCCTTCACCATATATGCGCTCTGGAGGAGTCGCATTATAGGTTGAGGGATCGCGGAACAGTGACTCGGGCCGCGTTTTGCGCTTCATACGGATCACTGTAGCCACTCCTCGGCCTAGTTATATGCGCTCACTTGAGGAAGCGCCATATACTGGAAGGGTCTCCTGTCAGCATCGGGACATCGCGGGCTCCGAGCTGCCGACAGTGACTCGGAGTATATAGCCGAGGTGAGTTTTTAGCTTATTTTTAGGGTGAAAAACTCGGCTTCTACTCGATGTATATACGGTAGTTAAGATTATCAATTGTTCTATGCTGTCGCCAGTATGTGATGAGCGTTTGTGTCAACAAGATCGTTTCAGAGTCGTATTGTCGGACTTTATCTTGTTGATAGTCGATCCCGCGATGACCATTTAAGTTTATGGGAGAGGAACAAACAGCTTAATTCTTATACCCGAATCAGTGAGGAGAAGCTCTGGAACTTAATATCCACAACAGCAAACTGGATATGTGCTACATCTAGGAAAGCAATTGGCAACAAGAGTCACAGAAAAAACATTCAGAGTTAGTTACTATCCCTGTCCTTTACATCAGCTTATCCTTAAACTGCTTGGGACCCACTAGATTACCAAGTCCTAGAAGGCCCAGTATTATTTTGAACCACATTTCTTAGTTGGAACTGGACATTGACTATCCCTGTCTGGACTGCAGCATGTTACCCTGGACATCTGCAATGACCCACAGTATTAAATATGTGCCAGTAATGGAGTCTGATTATTGAACAACCATTTTAGTTGAACAGGACATTGGAATTTCCCTGTCCTGGACGCAGCTTGACCTTAACGTGTCTGACCGACAGATTAAAAAGTTGCCGGGAAAAAAGGAGTCTTTTGAACGCCATTTTATTTTTTTTTTTTTTTTTGTTGAACAGGTCATTGATACCACCGTGTTTCCTGGACCTGAAACAGGACCCTAAATTCTGCATGACCACAGAATTAATAAGTGCTGGAAAAGGAGTCTTTTGAACGTTCATTTTCAGATTGAATGAATTGGAACTCATGCCTTGTCCTGGGACCGCATAATGACTTTAACATGCATGACCCACAGATTACCAATGCTAGGAGGCAGTAAATTTGTAACGCACCAATTGTAGTTGAACTGGAATGACTATCTCCTGTGTGGACCACGTGTATAGATCTGTTAAATATTCTGCACGTACCACAAATATTTTAAAAAGTGCACTGAATAGAGGAGAGGACTTGCTGGATACACCCTTTTTAGTTGAAATGGGACATTGACCTATCCCTTTCTGGACCCGCTGCATGACCTTTAAATCTGCCTATGACCCACATAATTAAAAGGGCCGGAAAAAAGGAGTCTTGTTGAAGTCCACTATTTTCGTTGAACTGGACATTGACTATCCTCTCCTGGACGCAGCATGACCCTTAAATTGTGTATGACCCACAATTTAAGGAGTGCGGGGAAAGAAAAAGGAGTCTTTGGAACCACCATTTTAGATGAATCGAACATTGAGGACATATCCATGTCTGGACCGCAGCATGATACCTTAAAATCTGCATGAACACAATTAAAAAAATGCCGGAAAAAAGGAGTCTTCGTTTGAACCACGCATTTTATTTGTACTGGACATTGCTTTCCTATCCTGTGCCGAGCTTGACCCTTAATTGTGAATGACCCACATATTAATAACAGTGTTGCTGCGAAGAAAATAAAGGAGTCTTTGAACCACCAATTTTAGTTGTGAATCTGGACATAGACATTATTCCTGTCTGGGGCCAAGCATGAGCCCCAAACCTGCATGGACCCCCAGATTAAAAAAAGTGCCGGAAGAAGGAGTCTTTGAACCACCATTTAGGTTGAACAAGGACATTGAACTATGCCTGTCCTGGACCGCAGCATGACTTAAATCGGTCTATGACCTGCACAGATTGCAACGTGCTGAAGGCAGTATTATTGAACCTCCATTTTTAGGTGAACAGGATCAGTGGGATATCCCTGTCTGGACTGCAGATGACCCTTAAATTGCCATGACCCCCAGATTCAAAAAGTTGCTCGGGAAAAAAAATAGTGTCTATGAACCACATTTTTAAGGTCAACGCTGGGGAATTGAACTATCCTGTTCTAGGACGCAGCTTGACACCTAAACCTGTCTGTACCCATAGATTAAAAGCGTGCACGGAAAAAAAGGGTCTTTGAACACCATTTTAGTGGTACTATGGACATTGACTACTCCTCGCTGTCCTGGACTGCAGCATGCCCCTTAAATCTGCAACACCACGGATTAAAAAGTGCAGACAAAGGATAAGATCTTTAGAACCACCATTTTTAGTTCAACTGGACCATTGACTTTCCCTGTCCTGCGAAGAAAGCAGCTAGATCCTTAAACTGTTGACCCACAGTTTAAAATGTGCATCTCAAAAAAGGGCGTCTTTGAACCACCATTTCTGTTGAACTGGTGACAATGGACTATTCCTGTCATGGACCTGAATATGGAGTCGCACCTAAAATCTGCTAGGACCCACAAATTAAAAAAGTGCTGGAAAGGAAAAAAAGGAGTCTTATGAACTACCATTTTTGTTGAAGCTGGAATGTATTTGGAACTATGGCCTGTCCTAGACGCCAGATATGACCCTTAAAATCTGCCATGACCCACAGTATTACCAATTGCTGAGGATGGAGTATTATTTGATACCACCCATATTTTGTTGAAGCTGACATTGACTATCCCTGTCATGGCCCTCAGCCACAGTCCGCTTACATTTGTCTGACCACAAATAAAAGTGGCTCAGAAAAAAAAAAAGGATGTCTTTGAACCTCCATTTTAGTTGTCTAATCACATTGACTATGCCTGTCCTTGGACCGCAGCAGATTGAACCTTTAAATCTCGCATGACCCACAGAAGTTAACCAAGTGCTAGAAGGCAAGTTTATATGAACCACCAGTTTAGTTGAGACGCAAGGATATTGACTATCCTGTATGGACCGCAGCTTGACCTTAACTGTCTTACCCCACAGCATTTAAAAGAAGTGCTGGAAAAAAAAAGATGAGTCGTTTGAACTACCCTTTTTAGTTGAACTGGATATTGACTATGCTGTCTGGACCCCGCAGAATGACTCGCGCCTTAAATCTGCATGACCTCAGATTATCAAGTGCTAGGAGGCAGTATATTTGAACACCATTTTAGTTGAACTGGACATTGACTATTCCGTCCCTGGCCCTCAGCAAGTACCGTTAAAATCTGTTCTGACCCACATAATGAAAAAGTGCCAGGAAAAAGGGAGTCTTTGAACTCACATTTTAGTTGCATCAAATACATTGGACTATGGCCTGTCCTGGACCGCCGCAGCGATGACCCTTATATCTGCATCATGACCCACAGATTACCAAGTGATAGAAAGGCTGTCGTAGTATTTGAACCAACCAGTTTTAGTTGAACCTAAGATATTGACTATCCCGTCATGGACCACAGCTTGACCCTTTAAACCTGTCTTACCCACAGAATTAAAATGTGCTGGACAAATGGGAGTCTTTGAACCACTATGTAGCTGAATGGGACATTGACTATCCTATCTCCTGGACCGCAGGCATGGGACCCTTATAATTCTGTCTTGACCCACAAAGATTAAAAAGTGCAGGAAAAAGGAGTATTTGAACCTCATTTTTAGATTGATTCAATACTTTGCTATGCCTGCCTGGACCGCAGCATGACCCTTAAATCTGTGTTACCCTCAGGATCTATAAAGGTGGCTGGAATATAGGATTCTTTGAACCTCCATTTTAGTTGTAACTGGACATTGATATCCTTGTCTTGGACCGCAAGCATGACCTCTTTATTTCTGAATGACGCGCACAGAAATTAAAAAGTGCTTGAAAAAGAAAGTTTGAACCACCATTTTATGTTGTTGTAACTGGACATTGACTATCCCTGCCTGGAACCTCAGCATGGCCCTTAGAATCTGCAAGACCCACAGTATTACCATGTGCTAGAAGGCAGTATTATATTTGAAACGCCACCAATTTTAGGTTGAATCTAAGACGCATTGACTGAGTCCTGCTCCCTGGGCCGAGCAGTCCCTTGAAATCGGCATGACCCTCGAATTAAAAAGTGTGCGGAGAAAGGAGTCTTGTGAACACCAATTTTAGTTCAACTGGGCAATGACTATCCCTGTCCTTGACGCCAGCTTGGACCCTTTAAACTCATCATGACCCAAAGATTAAAAAGTGCGGAAATAGGAATCTTCTGAACCACTCATTTTAGTCAAGGGAACATTGACTATCCCTCTCCTGGAACGTTAGCATGACACTTATAATCTGCTCTGACCCACAAATTAAAAATGTGCGGAAAGAAAGTAGTGTTTTGATAGTAGTATTTTAGTGAATATGGGACATTGACTATCCTTATTTTTTTTATAACGCAGCATGACCAAAACCCTCAAGGTTGCTCTTATGGACAATCAGAAACAGAAATATTTTGCAATAAGAAATTAATCATATTAATAGAAAAAACTAGTTTTTCTCCATACTGCTGTGCTAGAGCCTACTTGCATTCTTGTACTTGTGACATCTGTTCCACTCCTTACCCTTAGAATGTGAAGCGACAAATCTATAAAGATGTCCCAGTAGGTCATCGAGCCTCTGTCTGAAAAATCCTTTTGCCATTATTACACTGTCAAGTGTGTTCTTGTTGGAAAATTACTGATCAAGGAGGGGGAGGTGAGGCTGATTGTAAAACGTGGATCACTGAGGTTAAGCCTTGCAAGAGACGGGCTTACCAGTGGATTGCGATGAGAGTAAGCCGCTGCTGGTGCCGTTATCTGTTTAAACGCAGGTTCAGCTTGCGGTACCGAAGTTACAGTTGGGCTGCGGGTAGAGCCCGCCAAGGCATCATGACCCCTTAAACGCATTGACCACAGAATCACAAGTGCCTGGAAGATCAGTAGTATTTGGAAGCAGTATTTTAGTTGAACTGGAAATGGATATACTGTCCTGTACCGGCAGGCAGACCCTAAACCTGCATGACCCAAGTATTATAAAGTGCTGGAAAGAATAGTAGTCTTTGAACCACCATTTTAGAGTTTAATGGATATTGACTATACTTGTCCTGTTACCCACAGTATGACCAAAAAACCTGCGTGACCCACAGATTAAAAGTTCGTCGCGGAAAGAAAGGAGTCTTTGAACACCATTTTTGTTGAACTGGGTACAACTTATTTACCTGTACTGTACCACAGCATGCCCCTAAACTGTTTGACCACAAGATCACATAAAGTTAGAACTATTGCTATTCTTGTATCAGTAACTGGTTCATTAGTATATTTTTTGTAACTGACATTGTTTATGAAATTATCTTACGGGAAGCTCTTTATTTTTAGTCTTTCACTTATTATCGATTTTGCTTTTTTTCAAGTGTGATAACATACAACATACACCCCTCCCTAGAGTTTAAAAGGTATTTTTTACATGTGTAGATGTGTTAATGCATTCGCACACCAAATAAGTAACAAAAATGTCCTAATCATCCCCAAACCTTCTTTTTGAGAAGCATTTGCCCTCCTGGCTTCTGAGAGTAATTAAAAGCCAATGAATTCATTGGTTTCATTTTTCCAAATCCTTCTTCAGTAATTAGGGACAGAGAGATCAGATGATGCGACCCCATAGTGACTCCTGCCCCAGAAAATGTTAAGCCTCAAATTGTGCAATTTGTGTCCAGCCCTGGAGCCCTTTTTTTGACCCTACTTAACCTATAAAAAAATCACCTTTTTCAAAATCTTATTTTTTAGAGAAATTTGAAGCTCTCCTGATTGCCCCTATCGGTGAGAGCCCGTGCTGCCGTCAGTCATCTGTTAACACGGAGGTTTAGCTGCCAGGGCCATACTTACAGTGGGTGCGGTGAGAGCCCAGGCTAGCGTCCGTCATCTATTAACACACACAGGTTAAGCTAGCAGGGCCGGAGTTACAGTGGGTGAGATGAGAGCCCGGGCTGGCGTCCGTCATCTATAAACACGGCAAAAATGCCCTTATGACGCAGCAACGAAAACAGTCTTGCTGAAGCAGAGTGCAGAAGCGGAAGTGTGAGTTAAGACCTCCAGCCTTCCTCAGTACACAGTCAAGACCGGGGTAGCGCTTGAGAAATTTCTGCCTCTACGACAGCGCTTGCTCCATATGAGTGCGGACCAATTGAGCTTCACTTGGAAAAGCTGGTGCTTGACGCTCCTGTTCCACCCAGGTCCCCTTTTTCTTGGCTTTCTTTTTCTCATTTTTTCAACATGCTGGAGGAAACTGTTTCTGTTCTTAGGGTGACAAATGTGCTCCATACCCATGTCCTCTGAATAACCTACATCTGTTCAAGTCTTTTATCAGTGGTTATTGTACCTCCCTTGTACAAATCAGAGGAATGTTTGTATCAGCTATTTTGTACATGCAAGTTTTTTAGCAGTTTAATTCTAGAAAACACAAATTTTCAAAATCAGATGGAATCCCACCACGTCTTTGCTTCTCTTTTTTTTTAATTGTATTAAATGGGTTGTCTCACTACAGGGATTGCTGCTATGTTAAAAATCTTGCAAAAAAACAAGTCAAATTTTTTTAATATGTGCCCATTAACAGTGTCCTACCTATTCCTGTTTTTGACAGCACCATGCCCCCAAAAATTCAAAACATGACCATTCGGCCACTGTTGACAATTGTGAAGAACAAATGTCTGTTAGAAAAAATTTTTTAAATAGGACCTCTAGTATAGCTGTATTTCACAGCACCATGCCCCCGAAAATTCAAAACATGACCCTTCAGCCACTGTTGACAATTGTGAAGAACAAATGTCTGTTAGAAACAACATTTTTTTTATAATAGTACCTGTAGTATAGCTGTATTTCACAGCAACATGACCCCAAAAATTCTAAAAATGATTTCTCAGCCACTGTTAAAGATTGTGAGGGAGAAATGCCCCTTAGAACCCATATTTCTGTTACAAAGGACCTTGATTATAGCTGTATCTCACAGCACCATGACCCCAAAACCATTGACAGTGCTTAAAATTTTCATGAAGAAGTGAGTAAAGGGTATAAGTTTTTTTCATGAAACCGTGTACAATTAATATCTTTTACAGTCTCCTAACCGCAAAACCAGCAAAATTACCTTTTGGGCACTCAGAATAAAAATTGCAGTAAGAAATTATCATATTAAATTTTTTTTTCAAGAAGACCATTTCTTTTGGAAGAGGAATGTGAAGTAGACCGGCAACTAATCGATGACCTCGGCAATTGGGGCCACAACATCATCAGAGATCCATGCCTGATTCATCTCGATGAAAGTCAAACGATCCACATTATCAGTGGAAAGCCGGATGCGTTTGTCTGTAATGACTCTTCCAGCTGTGCTGAAAGTCCGCTCAGATATGACGCTGGCTGCTGGGCAAGACAACACCTCTTTGGCGTGGCGAGCGAGCTCGGGCCATTCATCCGTTTTAGATCCCCAGAAGTCGATTGGGTCTGGAAAATATCGAAAAACATGGGTGTTGAGACGCAGATAGTCGTGCACAATGGTCTTAAGCCGGTCTCTGTGTGTCGTATTTGTGCCCTGAATTACATGCGTTGGTGAGGTGGTAAATAAGGATTGCCAGAGGTCACCCATTAGGCTTCTGCGACAATGCTAGCTGCTGCCGCTACGGCTACTTGGCACTCTACTGCGGTCACGTTGCAGACGTTGTTCCACCGTGACACTTGAAGAACATGAAGCAGACACAACAAATGTCTCCAGTTGATCAATGAACAAGGTCTCCAATTCCTGCATTTTACTCTCAATTTGGGTGGGTGGAAGGAAAGTGCTGAGTTTCGCTTTATAATGGGGATCGAGGAGGGTGGCCACCCAGTAACTGTTGTTCATTTTGATGGCCTTAATTTGAGGATCATATTGGAGGAAATGGAGCATCTAAGCACTCATGTGAGAGATTTCCCAAGCCTCGGGTTCGAGGGGCACTGGTAAACTGATCTTCCTCGTCTTCCTCCTCCACCTCAAATCCATGTCAACCTCTTTCCAAGGAAGGGACATCGGTAACGTCGGTTTCCAGCCATACCCCATCCTCTTCCTCCGCTTCCTCCGCCTCAGCTTCAACACAGCCCTGACTTGCCTCAGATGATGTACCCTGAGAGCTGAGGTGTCGCCTTCCACCAGCCCTGTACCCCAAACCACCGCCAATGAAGACCGATAAAGTTGTGAAACTGTCAGGCCTTCTGGATTCAACGGAGAGTAAGGCTCTGTGTCCGCATCTGTGTCCGTCTCTTCCTCCGTCGCTGGTGGTACCTGCTGTTTTAGAGTGTCCAACACTTGTTCCAGAACTAAGATCACCACAATGCTCATGCTAAAAAGGGCATTGTCCGCACTGACCATTTTGGTGGCTTCTTTAAAACTCGCAAGGATAGTGCAGAGCTCTTTCGCCTGCCTCCACTCTCGGTGGCTCAACATCCCGAGGTCCGCACCGCTGTTTGTCAGGCCATGAGTCACTTCGTACTGCGTAATGGCATTGCGCTGCTGCCACAATCACTGGAGCATGTGAAGAGTGGAATTCCAGCATTCCCCAGCTGACAGGGAGGCCGAGCTGATGTTGTAACACAGCCAGCTGGGACAAAGCAGGGTGCTAATGGAGGAAGTGTGAGCTCAGACCTCGAGCCTTCCTCAGCAGGCAGTCGAGACCTGGGTAGAGCTTTACAAATTTCTGGATGACGAGGTTCATGACATGTGTTAGGCAAGGGATGTGCTCCAGCCTACCGACCTCCTATGGCCAGGAGATTTTGCCCGTTATCGCACACCACCTAACCTGGAACCAGGATCTTGTCACCCAGCCACTGCTCGGTCTCGTTGCGCAGAGCCATGCACAGCTCTTGACCGGAGTGTTGATGGTCTCCAAGACATATCAATTTCAACACGGCCTGGTTTCTCTGGGCACGTGATGCTACCCGTGGACCTTGGGGGAAAGAACCCTGCACCATCACTGCGGTTTTGAAGAGCATGCGCCGAGCCTGAGAGCCACCGTCACTACCAGAGACATCCACCCAGATCCCCAATTGAGCTATCACAGAGTTATTTCGGGCTTGACCATGCTTACTAGTCCATGTATCGGCGGTGAGATGGACTTTGCCGGACACAGATGCAGACAACCTGCTGGAGATTTTAGATGACACGTGGCTGGCCAGGGCAGGGATGGCTTTTCTGGAAAAGAAATGCCTGCTCAGCATCTGGTATTGGGGGCAGGCAAGGGCCATGATGTGGTGGAACCCATCTGTGTCCACCAGACGGAAAGGCAACATTTCCAAGGCCAAAAGCCTGGCAATGCCGACATTCAGGCTTTTGGCTTTGGGATGGTTTGGGTTAAAGTGTTTCTTCTGCTCCCAAACCTGGTAAACCAAGGCTGGCTGCTAGACTGGCCGCTGTACGGCGTGCAGGTGAAACTGGTGGAAGGAGGAGGGGTAGTCTGTGTCTATGGTGGTGCTGGAGGTACTCGGGCGACGGTGGAGGCTGAAGCGGAAGCTGATCGTTGCTCATGCTGCTGAGGGAAATGGGCAGCAGGGGAATGCTTGGTCTTAAATGTGGCGGAGGAAGAGGAGGAGGTGGAGACAGAGGGTGTGACAGTGGTTGGAAGCCCAGGACCGGTGTGGCTTTTTTTCGACAAGTGTTCCCTCCATTTCAACTCATGCATTCATTGCATGTGACTAGACATGTTGGTGGTGGTTAAACACTTAAGATTCTTCCCTCTACTGATGCGTTTATGGCAAATGCGTCATATGACATCGCTGGACGAATCTGAGGCTTGATCGAAAAAGGCCCAGGCTTCAGAGGTCCTGGACCTTTTCGACGGTGATAAGCGAGGAGCGGTGTTTTCACTGATCATAGCTGGCGGAATAATCTCAGCAGACTTGTGCAACCGCCCTCTCCCTTTTTGAGGCGGGACCCGTACTGACACTACCCCATTGTCTTCCTCCTCGTCCAGTGATGAAACACTCGCAAGCAGATTCTCCTGAAAAGACCACATTGGACCCGCAATGTCATCATCATCATCATCAGCAGCACAGGTGACTTCCTCGTCCTGACATTCTACATCCTGGAGCTGCAGACTACAAGCAACAGGCACTGCAAGGCGTTGCCGACCGCTCGGTATTTGTGGCGACTGACCGACTTCCTTCTCCTCCTCTGATGGCATCAGCGATTGGGCGTCAGAGCAGACTAAATCATCCTCTTTGGCCTCTTGATCTTTTAAAATGCCTTCTGACCCCAACCGCATTTTGTCATCAAAGAGGTCTTCAGAAAGAGGATTATCCACAGTGGTGGGTACATGAGTTGACATTTGGGCTGCCTTCGCTTCATGTTGGACGGATGCTGACGATGATGATGATGACATTTGTGGCAGTGACTGAGAGGACGAGGCGGTAAAACAGCTGGATTCAGTTTGCATTAACCACTGAAGAACAGATTGGCAATGCTGTTCGTTACTGAGATTCACAGGGCACCGACACAACGATGACAGGCCTGACGGTCCTGCAACCGACGATCCGCTGGCTTGCGTGTTCTCGCCAGCACTGAAAGGTGCACCTTCTCTCGTACATCTACCTCCATGTCCTACACCCCTCTTTACTCGCTTAACACCTGCAGTTCATTCCATGTTCAGAAAGATAGAAATTTAAAAGGTATGGAAGAGTTTTTCACAGTCTCTTATTGAGAAACTGTACTGCAAAGAAGGCAAATCACAGGTATTCTTAAATCCCTCTAATTTCCAACAGCCAACTAGGATTAGAAACAGAATTTTTTCAATCAAATATCTGTGAAATGCGGTCTGGTGGAAGAACCGTAACACCAAATCAACAGTGTTCTTCCTTCAGTCCCTGAAATTTACAACTGCCCAGTAGGACTAGCAATTGATAGTTTTCAACAAACTATCATACAATTGCACGATTAGCGCCAAACTGAGACGCACTGATTGAAATAGAACTATTTAAAAGTTATATGGATTACATATGGCGGTTTTGCACCACTGACAACAGCCGCAGTTACTATAAAATATCTCTAACCCAATTTGCGTACAAGTGCACGATTAGCGCCAAACTGAGACGCACTGATTGAAATAGAACTATTTAAAAGTTATATGGATTACATATGGCGGTTTTGGCACCACTGACAACAGCCGGCAGTTACTATAAAATATCTCTAACCCAATTTGCGTACAAGTGCACGATTAGCGCCAAACTGAGACACGCTGAGTGAAATAGAACTATTTAAAAGTTATATGGATTACATATGGCAGTTTTGGCACCACTGACAACAAGCGGCAGTTACTATGAAATATCTGTACCCCAATTTGCATACAAGTGCACAATTAGCACCAAACTGAAACGCACTGAGTGAAATAGGAGTATTTAAAAGTTATATGGATTACATGTGGCGGTTTTGGCACCACTGACAACAGGCGGCAGTTACTATGAAATATCTGTAACCCAATTTGCGTAAAAGGGGGCTATTGGCAAGAAACTGGGACGCACAGACACCAAAAGAAATGCAAAAACAAAAGGGACACTTTCACCTGAGGTGGGAGGTCTGCTGGCCACAAAGTGTTTTCCATTTGAGCTCAGGACAGGAGAGACTAGACTGCACATCATCAACCCTCCTTTACGCCCCCCACCCCCACCTCCCTCAGCGGCATACAGCACTAGATTTCTTTATAAGTCTCTCTCTAACTAAGTCAGAACTTAAATTCTCTAATCGAACTATATCCTAAGCTTCACAACTACAAGGATGGTTTTCTGTATAACAGACAGCCTCTCTGAGCTGTGACAACAGCTATTGGGACAGGCAGTCAGACGTGTTGCTCTGTAGTGAGATCAGTGAGAAATGAGGCTGAACAGGAAATTGAGTTGCAAACATAAAAAAAGGACATGTGATTTTTGCAGCCAATGAGATCCATACACCGCCCAATCATGACGTTATACACCCAGCTCACCCTGCTCTATGCTCTTTTCTGATTAGATGGCCGACAAAATTACAGGAAGCACTGAAAAATGCGGAATTTTAAAGGTGATAACGATTACCTTGAAGATATTTCGGAAAACTATAGTATAATCGCGAAACCTCTATAAACATAAACACCGTGCCGAGTTCAACTTTTGTTGATAGTATCGCTCATCCCTACTCACCAGCAGTTCCCAGTATATTCAGCGATGTAATCACACTCGATGCAGAAAAGAGGTATGAGGCTGAGGCTGTAGAAATCCATTAGTGGAAATAAAAGGTTACTTCAGTTCTCATCCATCATAAAAAAAACACAATTTAATTGTAATACAGTTAAAAAATCTTGTAAAGACAAAGAAACGAAAATTTAACAAGATTTTTTAACTGGATTACAATTGAAGTGTTTTTTATTATGGTGGACGAGTGCTGGAAGTAAGCTTTTGTTTACACTACGTGTATTTTGGAGGACAAGATTTACTTTTTAACGGTGTCATTGACCATACTTGTGCCATGTTTGCGGAGGTTTTGTTTTTACGGCGTTCACTCTATGGTATAAATGATGCGTCATCTGTATTATGCAGGTTGATATGATCCCTGCAATACCAGTTGTTACGGTCTGGAGGTGGATCCACTGGACCACCGCAGGCAATGGCGTAAGACCACACCAGGGAGTGGAATCTAAGTGGGACCAGGTATTCGCCAGAGCCCGCCGCAAAGCGGGATGGTCTTGCTGCGGCGGGTGTCCACCAGGTCACTACCACTGGCGGGGCTTGCCTGCGGTGGCGGCCAAGGGTACGAGGTACAGGATCGGCAGGCAGGCTCGTAGTCGGGGACAGGCAGGAGGTCAGGGCAGGCTGCTCTGGTTCGTAGACGGTGGACAAGCAGAAGGTCAGAACAGGCGGCTCTGGTTCATGGTCGGTAAACGTAGGCAGGAGGTCGGTACACGGTACGCAAGACTGGAAGACTTTGGAAAGCTTTTCACCTTGGAGAATACAAGGCCGGCAGGAAGGGGCCGGACTTAATAGGAGCAGTGCCCGGCAATGAACCAATTACTGGCGCACTGCCCCTTTAAATTCAATCTTCCGGCGCGCACGCGCCCCTAGGGTCGGAGCTACGTGCCGGGAGACGGAACCAGACAGAGCAGACAGAGCAGGAGCGCGGCCGGGTAAGTGAACGCCGGAGGGGGCTGAGACATGAGCGGACCCCGAACCCGACGTGCAGGACGGGGCTCTGCTGGGAGCAGGGGCATAGGCGCGCCTGCGACCCGGGACAGTGGTCGCAGGGGCGTCCGTGACAGTATCCCCCCCCTTGGGCCCCCCTCTCTTACTGGAATGAAGAAATCTCTGGATGAGGTTGCGGTTCAGGATATTCTCCTCCGGCTCCCAAGACCTCTCTTCGGAGCCGAACCCCCTCCAGTCCACCAGGAAGTATCGCTTTCCCCTAGTTCTCCTCATGCCCAGAATTTCTTTGACCTCGAAGACATTGGGCGCATCAGCCTCAGACGGAGGAGGAGCGGCCTTCTGGGAAAAACGATTAAGGACCAGAGGTTTCAGTATGGAGACATGAAATGAATTGGGGATTCTCATCGTAGGCTGATGGCCTCAAAGGGCCCCCAGGAAACGGGGTCCCAATTTGTGAGAAGGCATCTTTAGGCGGACATAACGAGACGAGAGCCACACCTTGTCACCTGGGGAGAAGACTGGAGGGGGGGTTCTTCTTCTGTCCGCTTGAGTCTTCATGCGTTCGTAAGCGCGGAGCAGCGACTGGCGGGTCTGGGACCAGATGACCTTCATATCTTGGGCCAGTGCGTCCGCCACCGGGACCTCGGAGGAGGTTGCCAGAGGGAGAGGAGGGCGGGGATGCAGGCCATACACCATGTAGAAGGGAGAGTCCCCCGCGGACTCGGACTCAAGGGAGTTATAGGAGAACTCCGCCCACGGCAGTAAATTGGACCAATCGTCTTGACGTGCCGAGACGAAATGGCGAAGGTAACATCCCAAGACTTGGTTGACCCTCTCCACCTGGCCGTTCGTCTGCGGGTGGTAGGCGGAAGAGAAGTCGAGCTTCACCTGAAGTTGGTTGCACAGGGCTCGCCAAAACCTGGAGACAAATTGAACTTCCTGGTCCGAGACAATCTGCTGGGGGAGTCCATGCAGACGAAACACATGGAGGAAGAACAGCTCCGCCAGGCGAGGGGCCGATGGCAAGTCTGGCAACGGGACAAAGTGCGCCATTTTGGAAAAGCGATCCGTAATCACCCTAATAATGGTGTTGCCAGAGGATGGAGGGAGGTCAGTTATGAAGTCCATGGAGATGTTTGACCAAGGTTGGGTTGGAATGGAGAGTGGCTGTAGTAGGCCTGCCGGCTTGTGACGCAGCATCTTGTTGCGGGCACAGGAGTCACAAGACGAAACAAAGTCCTTAACGTCCTTTTCCAGCTCAGGCCACCAATAGAACCGGGATATCAGGTGCAAGGTTCTTCGGGCGCCGGGATGACTCGCCACTAATGAGCAATGTCCCCATTTTAAGATACGTCTGCGGAGAGCAGGTCGCACATAAGTCCTTCCAGGAGGAACCTTCCGGAGGTCCACTGGTGCTGCCGAGATGAGGCGCTCTGGAGGAATTATGTGTTCGGGAGAACTGTCCTCACCCACCACGTCGGAGGCATGGGAGAGGGTGTCAGCTCTCATATTCTTCTCAGCTGGCCTGAAGTGGATCTGAAAATCGAACCGGGAGAAGAAGAGCGACCACCTAGCCTGGCGTGGGTTAAGTCGCTGAGCCGTCTGAAGATATTGGAGGTTCTTGTGGTCCGAGTAGATACAGATGGGAAACGGGCCCCCTCCAGCAGATAACGCCACTCTTCCAGGACCAATTTTATGGCTAGTAGCTCCCAGTCGCCAATCGTGTAATTCCTCTCGGTCGATGAGAACGTCTTGGAGAAGAAGCCGCACATTACAGTCTTTCCCGTGGGCCCTTTTTGCGTAAGAACTGCTCCGGCACCCACCGATGAGGCATCCACCTCCAGTGTGAAGGGTTTCGTGGAATCCGGATGTGCAAGGATAGAGGCTGTAGAGAAAATGGACTTGAGCTTTGAGAACGCCTCCTCGGCCTCGACCGGCCAGCTGCGTGAATTAGCTTGTTTCTTGGTGAGAGCTACTATCGGGGCCACCAGCGTAGAAAAATGGGGGATGAACTGGCGATAGTAGTTGCAGAAGCCCAAGAATCGCTGGATAGCCCTCAGCCCGACTGGGCGTGGCCACTGCAACACGGCAGACAGTTTTGCTGGGCCCATCTGTAGGCCTTGGTCAGAGATGACGTACCCCAGAAACGGGAGGCTAGTCTGATGGAAGAGGCAATTCCCTAGCTTGGCATACAGGTGGTTCTCCCGGAGACATCTCAGCACTTGACAAACATGGCTGCGGTGGGTCTCGAGGTCAGGTGAGAACACCAGGATGTCATCAAGGTAGACTACCACGCAGGTGAGGAGGAGGTCCCTGAAGACGTCATTCACTAGCTCCTGAAAGACGGCGGGAGCATTACACAGTCCGAAGGGCATCACCAGGTACTCAAAGTGCCCATCCCTGGTGTTGAAGGCCGTCTTCCATTCGTCGCCCTTGCGGATTCGGACCAAGTTGTAGGCCCCTCTCAGGTCCAACTTGGAGAAAATCTTGGCGCCCTGCAAGTGATCAAACAGTTCAGTGATCAGCGGTAATGGATAACGGTTCTTTACTATGATCTTGTTCAAGCCCCGGTAATCTATGCAGGGTCTCAAGGTACCGTCCTTCTATTTCACGAAAAAGAACCCCGCGCCAGCGGCAGACGAGGACTTTTGGATGAACCCCTTCCGGAGATTCTCCTGGATGTACTCGGACATGGCTTGGGTCTCAGGAACCGACAGTGGGTAGACTCGGCCTCGGGGAGGACTGGTACCCGGCAGTAAGTCGATTGGGCAATCGTATGGGCGATGCGGAGGAAGACTCTCAGCTTGTCTCTCAGAGAACACATCGGCATACTCCAGATATTCGGGCGGTAGCCCGGGAAACAGCTCCTGAAGGGTTGCGCGAGAGCAGGGAAGCACCGGGCGAGGTGCCACCAAACAACGCCCCTGACAATTGGGACCCCAATGAATCACCTCTCCAGTAGACCAATCCAGGATAGGGGAGTGGAGCCGCAGCCATGGGAGTCCAAGGAGGATCGCTGACGAGGAGTGAGGCAGCACGTAGAAGGAGACTTCTTCTTTATGCAGCGCCCCCACATGGAGGGACAGTGGCTTGGTGACAAACTGGATGGTGTCGCTAAGCAGCTCCCCGCTGACGGATGAGATGACAAGCGGTTTCTCCAGGCATACCACTGGAAGCCGATACTGCTTCACTAGCGCCTGGTGTATGAAGGTCCCGGCGGAGCCCGAGTCCAGAAACGCTGGAACTTGGAACGTGATACCAGTCTCTGACACGACCTGCACTGGCATCAACAGGCGTGGAGAGGAGGAGGTTGCACCTAGGAATGCCTCTCCCACAGGTCCTAGGTGCGGGAGTTTCCCGCAGGCTTGGGACGCTTGGGGAAGTTCCTCCGAAAATGCTCTGAGCTGCCACAGTAGAGGCACAAGTTACTTTGCCGATGCTGGGCCAACTCCTGCTCAGAGAGATGGGCCCGATCAATCTGCATGGGCTCCTCGGTGGGTGTTGGCGACTGCAGCGCAGATGGCCTCTGGAACACCAGTGCCAGGCGAGGAAACCGGCAAGGTTGGGCTGACTGGCGCTCTTGCCGAAGTTCTTCCTCCCGTTCAATGAAGCGTACGTCAATGCGGGTTGCTAACCGGATCAAGTCGCTGAGGGAAGACGGGAGGTCTCTGGCGGCCAAGACGTCTTTAACTCGGCATGAGAGCCCTTTCTTGAAGGTGGCGCACAGAGCGGCCTCGTTCCATGACAGTTCTGAGGACAAGGTGCGGAATTGCACTGCGTGGTCTCCTACAGACAGGTCCCCCTGGCGTAGGTCTAGGAGGTCGGTCTCAGCGGAGGATGCACGGGCTGGTTCCTCGAAGACGTTGCGGAACTCACTAAGGAACGACTGTAGATCCACCGTCACTGGATCGTTTCTGTCTCTTAGGGGTGTAGCCCATGCCAGGGCCTTCCCGGAGAGGAGGCTGACCACAAAAGCCACCTTCGCACGTTCAGACAGGAACTGATCCGCCATCAGCTCCACGTGCATAGAGCATTGGGTGACGAACCCCCTGCAGAGACTCAGGTCTCCGTCGAATTTAGATGGGAGCGACAGCCGAAGCTTGGGCCCCTCTCAGGGCCACAGGAACCGTAGAGACAGGGACAACCGCTGGAGCTGGCGAAGGTTGCTGCTGCTGGATGGTGACGAGTTGCTGCAACATGGTGGATAGCTGGGTAAGTTGCTGCGCCTGTTGACCGAGTTGCTGTGACTGGCGGGCAACAACGGTCGTCAGATCCGCCAGGCTGGGTAACGGCACCTTGGCGGGATCCATGGCCGGATCCTACTGTTGTGGTCTGGAGGTGGATCCACTGGACCACCGCAGGCGATGGCGTTAGCCCACACCAGGGAGTGGAGTCTAAGTGGGACCCGGTATTCGCCAGAGCCTGCCGCAAAGCGGGATGGTCTTGCTGCGGCGGGTGTCCACCAGGTCACTACCACTGGCGGGGCTTGCCGGCAAGGGCGGCCAATGGTACGAGGTACAGGATCGGCAGGCAGGCTCGTATTCGGGGACAGGCAGGAGGTCAGGACAGGCGGCTCTGGTTCGTAGACGGTGGACAAGCAGGAGGTCAGGACAGGCGGCTCTGGTTCGTGGTCGGTAAATGTAGGCAGGAGGTCGGTACACGGTAGACAAGACTGGAACACTTTGGAAAGCTTTTCACCTTGGAGAATACAACAAGGATCCGGCGAGGGCCGGCAAGAAGGGGCCGGACTAAATATGAGCAGTGCCTGGCAATGAACCAATTACCGGCGCACTGCCCCTTTAAATTCAAACTGCCGGCGCGCGCGCGCCCCTAGTGGCGGAGCTACGTGCTGGGAGACGGAACCAGACAGAGCAGGAGCGCGGCCGGGTAAGTGAACGCCGGAGGGGGCTGAGACATGAGCGGACCCCGAACCCGACGTGCGGGACGGGGCTCCGCTGGGAGCAGGGGCACAGGCGCGCCTGCGACATGGGATAGTGGTCGCAGGGGCGTCCATGACACCAATTATATAGGATTTTTCTTACGTTTTATTTTGTTAAAAAAAATCCATACATTTTCCATTTCTTAAATTTAAACCATAGCATAACAACTTTTTTGTGCTTATATCTATGGACCTGAGTGCTGGTAGCATTTTAGAATAGATGTAACTTTTGATCACATTTTAATTCAATTTTTAGGGGACATAAAATGAACAAAAAAAACACAATTTTGCCGTTGAATATTTTTTTCTTTAAGGTATTCAGCGTATGGGATAAATTATATTATATTTTTATAGATGGGACTTTTATGGATATAACAATATCTATAGTGTGTAACTTTTTAATACATTTTTATTATTTGTAAAATGGCATTTAATTTTTTTTTTCTGTACATATTTTTTTTTACTATGACATTCAGTCCCATTGGGTACTTGACCATTAGGCAACATAATTGTATCACACCTAGAGATGGGCGAATTTCCCGAAATTCGGTTCGTTCACTTTGCCGAATTTCTCGGCAAAAAAATAACTTCGTTCCGAATTATTTCGGGACAAATCACGTTATAAAACAGCTATTTCCGGGCTGCACAGAGCCTGCAGGGTGCTGTAGAACGTTGTGCCATGCTTAAATATGCAGAGGAAGCTTGGTTTGGTCTTCATACAATGTTGTGTTTTAGTATGACACGCAGATGACTGCCGCCGCTCTTAGAATCGCTTCACTCTAAAATTCCCTGGGCACTTAAGAGGGCAAAACTGACCAAAAAACTAAAGGGGGAACGTAGCCTGATAAAATCATGGCAGCGACAGCTGGAAAAAAACAAGTTTTGGGCTCAGGTGGCAACATCAGTGAAAATAGTGTGGGGGGGATTCAGCAGCCACAGCAGCTGAGGTCAGAAAAGGGGGCCACAATGACATTCTGGGGGTGGCAAAAACGGAGTGGGTCACAGGGGGGCCCCAAGACACATTTGCTTAGGGTCACGGCAGCAGCCCGGGCAGCAGAAATGAGGTCAGCAGTAGCCAATGTTAGAGTGTGTAGGTCAGGGCATAAACCAAAGCAGCACATGAGGTCAAAGGGCCAATTCCCACAGTTTTTGAGGTAAAGGGGCAGCAGCCCAGAAAGCAGCATAAAAGGTCAGAAAAGTGAAAATTAAAGGGGAGTTTTAAGGTCACAAACACCCACAGCAGCAGAAATGAGGTCGATAGGGGGCAAAAATAAAAAGTGTGTGGGTTTCACGTGCAGCACAACAGCGCATGAGGTAAAATTTTCCCAAAATTGAAAAAATTTAAGAAAGGTCACCAGCACCCCAAAAGAAAGCGCAGGGAAGGTCAGACAGTGGCAAAAATGAAAAGAGTGTGTGGGTTTCACGTCATCAGCCACAGCGCAGAAGGAGGTCATTAGTGGGCAAAATGACAGGGGTGAAGGTCATGGCGGGCAACCCCCAGCAGCACATGAGGTCAACAGTGGCACAATGACACATGTGTCGGCACGGCCCGGCCCGCCAGCATGGGTTTCAGACTTGGGAACAAAAAAAACAGGTGTAGGTCACGGCAGCAGCCACAGAGCAGCAGAAGGTCAGACAGGGGGCACAAGGGAAACGGGTTTTGAAGGCCCCCGGCATCAGCCAAAACCCGCAGCGGAGGTCAACAGGCACAATGAAACGTGTGTAGGCCCACGGCAGCAGCCACAGCGGGCAGCTTTGAGGTCGGGACAGGGGCAAAATTGAAAAAAGAAAGTAGGTAAAGGCAGCAGCCACACCAGAATGAGGAAACCCTTGGCACAATGACAGAGTGTGTAGGTAAACGTCTGACCACAGAAGCAGCATGGGGTCCATAGGGGGCAAAATGACAGTGTGTAGGTCACGGCAGCAGCCACACCCAACAGCAGGGGTTTCGGGACTTTGGCAAAATTGCCCAACGTGTGTGGGTCACGGCGGGGCACCCCACAGCACACCCAATGAGGTCAGACATTGGCAAATGACACAGTGTTTTGGTCACGGCAGCACCCAAAAGCAGCAGAGAGGTCAACAGTGGAAACAATGCCCACGGGGGGTAGGTCAGGCAGCACCCCAACAGCAGCGAAAGGGTAAACAGGGGCCAAAATTACAAAAGTGTTTTTAGGTCCGGACCCACCCCCACAGCAGCACATGGGGTTCAAAAAGGGCAAAATTTCACTTTTCTGGAGGTGGAAAAAAAAAGGGAGTAGGCCACAGATGGGGGGAAAATGACACAGTTTTGGGGGTTTCACACAGGCTCCACAGCAGCAAGCATGAGGTAAGGGGACAGGGGGACAATGACAAGTGTAAAGGGTCACACATCACCACACAGAAAGCATGAGGTCAAAACAGGGCAAAATCACATTCTGGAGGTTTGGAAAAAAAACGGGATTAGGCCACAGATTGGTAAAAATTAAAGGGGTGTGGGCACGGGCAGCAGCCACAACGGGTAGCCTGAGGTCAGACAGTGGCACAAAGGACAGAGTGGTAGGCCCACGGCATCCCCACAGCAGCAGCATGAGGTCAGACATTTGGAAAACAATGAAAATTTGGAGGTGGCAAAAACAGGATTGGGCCCACAGAGTGGGAAAAAGACACAGTGGGGAGGTGACGGCACAGCCCACAGCAGCAGCATAAGCTCAGACAGTGGCACAATGAACATTCGGGGAGGTGGAAAAAAAACAGGAGGGGCCACAGAGGGGGAAAAAAGACCCCAGTGGGGTATTTCACCCAGAAACCAAAAGCAGCAGCCTGGGTCAACAGTGGAACAATGACAGAGTGTGTAGGTCAGGCATCAGCCACACAGCACATGAGGTCAGCAGTGCACAATGAAAAATTCTGGAGGGGGCAAAACGGGGAGAAGGCCCCAGATTGGGGACAATGACACAGTGTTTTTGGTAACGGAACAGCCACAGCAAGCCTGAGGTCAGACGTGGCACAATGACAAAAGTGTGTAGTCCCCGGCATCACCACACAGCACATGAGGTCAGAAAGTGGCAAAAGGGACAGGGTGTAGGTAAACAGCAGCAGCCACAGCAGCAGCATGGGGAAAAACCAGTGGCACAATGACTTTATGGAGGGGGAAAAAAACAGGAGAAAGGCCACAGAGGGGAAAATTGAAAACGTGAGGAGGTCACAGCAGCCCCCAACACACACCCTTTAGGTAAAGACAGGGGCACAAGGGACTTTCCCCGGGAGGGGGAAAAAAAGGAGAAGGCCACAAGTGGGACAATGACAAGTGTGGGGGGTCACGGCAGCCCCCCGGGCACAGCAGATTTTCGGACAGTGGCCCCTTTGACATTCGGGAGTGGAAAAAAAAAGGGAATGGGCCACAGAGTGGGACAAAAAACACAGTGTGTAGGTAGGGCAGAAAGCCACAGAAAGCAGCATGGGGTCAGCAGGGGCACAATGACAGAGTGTGTGGGTAGGGCATCAGCCACAGCAGCGCATAAGTCGATAGGGCACAATGACGGGGTTTTTGTGGGCCCACAGCAGCAGCCACAGCAGCAGCATGAGGTCAAACAGGGGCACAATGACTTTCTGGAGGGGGAAAAAAAAGGATAGGCCACAGGGAGCCAATGCCCCACAGTGTGGGGGTCACCGCAGCAGCCACACCCGCTGCATGAGGCAGACATTGGCACAATGACGTTCTGGGGGGGAAAAAAACAGGATTGGGCCCCACAAAAGGGGGACAAGACCAGTGTTTAAGGTACGGCACCCAGCCAAAACAGCAGCAGGGGTTAAAAAAAGTGGAAACCAATGACATTCCGGGGGGTTTGGCAAAAAACAAAATTTGGCCACAGAGGGGGAACAAGGGACACAGAGTTTGGGGTCACGGCAAAGCCACAAAAGCAGGCTTTCGGTCAGACATTGGCAAAAGGGACACGGGGTGGTAGGCACGGCATCACCATTTCCCGGCGCATGGGGGGTCAGCCAGTGGCAAAAATGACAGTGTGTAGGCAGGGCAGCAGCCACAGAAACAGCTTTAGGCCCAACAGGGGCACAATGAAATTCGGAGGGGGCCCAAAAAAAGGAAATTGGCCACAAGTGGGACAATGACACATTGGGGAGGTAAACGGCATAAAG
>JAODAL010039399.1:0-38043 GCA_025379985.1 Phyllomedusa bahiana | reverse complement strand
TAGAGAAAAATTTTTGCCCATTGTTTTTTAAAAATTCTTCATTTAACTGTCCCTTCATATTGAAAGATAATTCTTGTAGTAAAAATACTCCTTTAATGTCAAAATTCACTACAGATGTTTTATGCCAAAACCTAAACTTTTTGGTTTTAAACAAGTACGGGAAGACGGGAAGATCACAGATAAAAATAAAGTGGACTCCCTTGTCCCTTGCACACACGATGACGTTCTTTGAAAAAATGCCCCGGGGAAGGGAGAAGAATGCCACAACTCAAGGCACGTTTAAGGGAGGTTAGAGGCACCAATTCAGACCATTCATAACTGTTTACATCACCGTGGTCTGGGTGCTAGGCGACTGGCAAGAGTACCTGACCTGGCTAATGCATAGCGCTCTCCTTGATGCCTCCATGATTGGTGGCCATCATTTCCTGTTACAAGTTCTGAAACAATCATGACAGTCAAAGCTCAGGGGGCCATTTCCCTTTTTGAAACATCCTCTTGAAGCCCACAATGGGAGGTACTGTTGATTCAATTGTAAGTGTTTCCGGTCTCATAAGAAAAATTTGGGGAATAACATGATTGGGAGGACTTTTTAAATCCCAATTCAAATTGATCCCCATATATATTGGTTGATTCAGGGATCAAACACCTGTTGCAAATTTTGCCATTGGCTCCTTGTTAGAGATCACAAGTTGGAAAAAACTACTGAAACATTTAAAAAGTTGACATTGCATTCAAATTTTAAACAGTTGGTCTCATTATTCTTTTTTAAAATTTTTTTCTAAAATGTTGTGTTCCCCGAAATTTCAAAAAAAAAGCCAAAATCCCTATCTTTTGTGAGTAGTGTGAAAGATCCCCACCGCCACCTGGCAGTATGATTTCATAGACAACCCAGAGGTTATTGTCTGACCCCTGGGTCGTTATGGCAACCACCGTAACTCTGCAATTTTTTGTTGCGGATTTCATGGAGGGGCAGAGTGAGCTTTTTCCCCTCTCTCATACTCTTTGCTGCTGTGACGATCTTTTGGCAGCTTAGGGGTTAAAACGGCAGAACAAAATTATGCCAAACATTACGGCAATGCCGGAAACCCCCCCACCGGGCCCCTTGCGATCTGGGGATAGCTCCTGTGCCCGCACGATCTCCATGACATTTCCTGGACATCATGGTGCATGTAAGTACTTTGCATCATGACGTACAAGAAAGTCACAGTGGGTTAAGGGGTTAAAGAGTTCCAGTATTTACCAACAAAATTTGCTTCATATTGGTAGAATTTTGTGATTGGTTTAGAAAACAAAATTAGTTCACTTCTAATTTTTAGGGCTCATTATGTGGCATCATATTTTTCATTCTCATAATAAATATAATGTAACAGAATTGCTAAAAAATATTTATTATTAAATAAAAACAATGTACAATCCCTCCCTTTAAAATTTAATAAAAATGTTGATAAAGACACAAGTGAGGTTGAACATTTTTATGCAAGAAATTTTGGGACCTTGTATTAAGGTTAAAGAAATGTTAGCAGACAATGCTTTGAGAACAGTTTTAAACGTTAGCTGCTTCTTTATTGAGTCTCAAGGTTTTTTAACAAATTTGCTATAAATGAAACAGCTTTAATACTTCAATGTTACTTTGACAACGAATAATATTTCCAGTGTTTCTTCCATGTTATATTGATATCACTGCCTATTTTATATTTACTTGTTGAGAAGAAGCCGTTCGATTCTTTTAAATCATTTTTAACAATATAGAAATGTGTGAAAGTACTAAAGTCTCAGATATTTACGATTAAAGTGAAACTCCAGGTTGGAACCATTACAAATGTCTTGAAAATGCCTTATAAGCTATTCCCTAATATAGTGTGTAAGGATTTCTACTGGTTTGGTTAAAGAAAAAGTCTCCAGGAAATCAGTCCTCCCTAGCTTATGTTTAGATACCTTTCTTTATGAAGAAGACACTTGGAGAATCTGCAACAATGAGCTATAATCTATATAATTACGAAAACTGTGGCTAAATTTCATGTGCGGCCGATTTGTTGCAGTCATTTCTACAATTCTAGTATTTATCTAAATAGGACATGCAGAAATATATATTTCTTCCACCGAAACAACGCTATTTTTTGTGGCAAAATGTTCAGTCTCAAGATCTCAAAAAATATCTGCCTAAAACCTTTTGCATATCTACTGTAAACACTTCTTGTATTATTGTGAAAGTCTTCATAATATGCTTAAATCATCTTTCTTTCAAGCCTGTATTGTAAAAGACTAGTGTTGAGCGATTATTATCGACAAAGTTGAAATCGGCATGGTTTTTATGTTGATCGGATTTTTCGATCACGCGATAATTTAGGTGAAAATCTGCCCATAATCTATTAATATCGCGCCATTTTCGGCACTTCCTGTCATTTTGGCGGCCAGCAAATCAGCTTACAGAATAGAGCAGGGTGAACTGTGTGTGCGACATCATGACTGGGATGTGTATGGTGGTGATTGGCTGGAAAAATCACATGACCTCGTTTTACATAGAACAGCCCTTCCTGTTCAGCCTCAGTGTGTGTCTGTGTATCATAAGAGCAGGACGTGTGCTCGGTCTCTCTCAAAACAGCTCAGCGAAACTGTTCTATTTGTTCACACAGACAACTATGCTTTTAGCTGTGAACATTAGAACTTAGGTAGATTAGAGATTTGCAGTTTTTAGTTACTTAGGCTGAGAATTTTAAAGGAGCATCTAGCGCTGTACAGCCGCGGGGGAGGGGGGGGGCGGGGGCTGAGAGCGAACACAGACAGAGCTGGCAGGCAGGCTTTTGAAAGGAGAGTGGATATTGTGCAGCCCAGACTGTGATTTGACCCTGCATTGCAATGGGTTTTGATTAACAGTTTTTGGCCAGTTTTTGGTGAAATATTACTTGTATGTTGTGCAGCCTGTACTTATATTAGGATACAGATCTTTTCTAGTAACTGCAGGTGTATTTGATAGGTGCAAAACTCAACTTTTATTATCCGTATACATTTCAAATAGGTGGTTTTTTTACTTTGGTGCGGCCCAGTTTTTTTCATAGAGCCCCCTTGCACTTAAATTTGAATACAGCAATTTTGTAGTCACCGCAGGTGTATTGATAGGTGCAAAAATCACGTTTTATTATCCGTACACAATGTAATTACATGTTTTTCACTTTGGCACAGTCCAGCTTTGTTCATAGAGCCACCTTGCACTTAAATTTGAATACAGCAATTTTGAAGTCACCGCAGGTGTATTGATAGGTGCAAAAACCACCGTTTATTATCCGAATAGTTTTTAAATAGCTGTATTGCACGTGGTGCGGCCCTAGTTTTTTCAAATAGCCACGTTGTACGACAATTCTGATAGAAAAATTTTCTAGCAACTATTCTCGTTTGTCATTGCTGCAAAAAACACAATTTCTCATCCGTGTAACTTCTGAATAGTTTTATTCAATTCCTTTGGAACAGAAATTTGGCTTTTAAGTGGCATTTCTCCCTCACTATTTTTAACAGTGGCTGAGAAGTCATTTTTATAATTTTTTTGGGTCATGCTGCTTTGAAATGCAGCAATACTACAGGTCCTATTGTAAAAAATGTTGTTTCTAACAGACATTTGTTCTTCACAATTGTCAAAAGTGGCTCAAGGGTGATGGTGCTGTCAAAAACAGGAATAGGTAGGACACTGTTAATGGACACATATTGCAAAATGACTTGTTTTTGCAAGATCTTTAAAATAGCTAGCAATTCCTGTAGTGAGACAACCCATTTAATACAATTAAAAAAAAGAGAAACAAAGACATGGTGGGATTCCATCCTATTTTAAAAATGTGTTTTCTAGAATTAAACTACTAAAAAACTTGCATGTACAAAATAGCTGATACAAATATTCGTCTGAATTGTACAAGGGAGGTATAGGAAGACTTGAACAGATGTAGGTTACCCTGGACAGGTATAGTCAATGTCCAGTTAAACTAAAATGGTGGTTCAAAGACTCCTTTTTCAGGCACTTTTTAAATCTGTGGGTCATGCAGGTTTGGGGCTCATGCTGTGGCCCAGGACAGATATAGTCAATGTCCAGTTCAACTAAAATGGTGGGTGATAGACTCCTTTTTCCGGCACTTTTTAAATTTGTGGGTCATGCAGGTTTGGGGCTCATGCTGTGGCCTAGGACAGGTATAGTCAATGTCCAGTTCAACTAAAATGGTGGTTCAAAGACTCCTTTTTCCGGCACTTTTTAATCTGTGGGTCAGACAGGTTTAATGGTCATACTGCGGTACAGGACAGATATAGTTAATGTCCAGTTCAACTAAAATGGTGATTCAAAGACTCCTTTTTCCGGCACTTTTTATATCTGGGGGTCATGCAGGTTTGGGGCTCATGCTGTGGCCCAGGACAGGGATAGTCTATGTCCAGTCCTACTAAATGTGGTTGAAAGACTCCTTTTTTCCGGCACTTTTTAATCTGGGGTCATGCAGGTTTGGGGCTCATGCTGCGTTCCAGACAGGATATTCAATGTCCAGTTCAAGTAAAATGATGGTTCAAATCATACTGCCTCCTGGCACTTTTTAATTTGTGGGTCATGCAGGTTTAAGGGTCATGCTGTGGTACAAGACAGGGATAGTGAATGGTCTGTGACTTTTTTTCTGTGGCTTTTATAACCTAAGTGTGTTGCCTAAGATGAAGCACGTATCCATTTGACTGTTGTGGATGTTAATTCCAGCTTCTCCAGCCCTGTTTGGGTATAAGAATGAAGGTGGTGTTCCTCTCCCATAGACTTTAATGGTCATTGGCGATAATCTATTATCGACTATCGGAAATCGTCATGATAATTGCCGATCTCGACTATCGACCCGATGACGATAGTCAACGTAATCGCTCATCATTATAAAAGGCCTCCTCCCAAAAATACTTTTTCTATATATATTTTATTTACCTGTGTTGTAATGGCCTGCAAATATCTAGGGCCCCAGTAGTATTTTATAGCCTTATGGTAGATTGGTTAAATAAATTTTCTCACCCTCCTGTTCCAAAGAGCCACAATCAGCTTCAGACTCACACTTCCTGACCAGGCTGTGGGTGGTTATATATCAATGTTTGGGGTTTTTATCTTCTCGGGCTATAAGAGGGAAGAAAAGGGGATTTCCAAGGGCCCAAAGTTTTAAGCAATCAGAGATAGTAGAGAGCAAGAGATGTGGTTGGGAAACCTAAAACAAACTTGGGGTACCTAGCAGTAGGGTAAAGTCTTCTTTATCTCCTCAACCCAAAATTAAAAAAAAAAAAAGCAAAAGGTTTTTTGGTAACAGTCTACATTTACCCTTTTTTACAGGGTTTAAAAAAAAATATTTGCAAAGAGAAAAAAACCTTTTAAAAAGGTTTTTAAAGTCTGACACATTTTATAGACAAGCAGATTACACTTGTTACATCACCATGATTATACTTTTCTTAAGATCCTGAGTCTATTAGATAAATGAAAACAATCAAAACTAAGCCTTTTGGGGGATTTTAAAGACTTTACCATGGGTCCTCAAAGTGACTTTAAATAGTGATTTAGGGAAACCCAAAAAAAATTTGAGTTTTAAATTTGAAAATCGAACTTCAAACTCAAAACCCCATGTCAAACTCGAAAATTGGGAATTTTTAACCCCCTTTTAAAGGCAATGGGAGGGTGATTTTTCAGGGTTTAAATTTTTATAAAACCCAAAAACAAGTAAAGGGGAAGCCCCAATTTACCTTCCAAAAAGAGTTTAAAAAGGGTACGTGGGAAAAATTTTGTGAAGACAATTTGGCTCTAAGCCCTCACAGAAAAAAAAACCACAGGCCCAAAATAATTAAATTCCCTTTTAATGGGTTTAAACCCAAAAGGTTTAGGACAGCGTTTCTATTGGGGGGTGCAAACACAAGCAGGTGATACAGGGCCCCTAAAAAAAAACAACCCGGGATTGGGGAAAAGGAACATGGTAACTTGGGAGGAGCCCCCCTTTTCACTTTTTTCACCCGGGGCCAGAACATGCCCTATATATGTTGGCAGCAAGAAAATTCCCAAAGGGGAACAAAATTAGGATTAGAAATAAATTTTTTTCCTAAAGGACATTTGCTAACAGTTCTTCTGCCTTTCTGGACCCCAAAAACAAACAAAAATGTCCTTTCAGACAAACAATACAATTTTTTAGATGAAAAGGATTTGAAAATTTAAAAATTTTTTCCCAAAGGGCAATTTTTTCAACAGTGTTTCAACAGTAACCGGGCCCCCCCCAAAAAAGCCCCCCATAACTAATTTAAACTAGTGCTATTGCCCCGGGGTGCCATTATGGCAGTACGGGTAGTGTACTTCCCGGTCACCAGTTACTAGTGGCTACCCATGACATCGGCAACCTGGGGGAAAAAAAACACAGAAAATCCCCGCTTCATTCAACTTTTATAAAAAGTCAAACGATCCACCCTTCCCCCGGGGGAAAAAACGGATATATTTGTCCCGGTTTTCATCCCCCACTGTGAAGAAGGGGGCGTTCTGAATAACGCTTGGGTGTCGGGCAAGGAAAAAAATTTTTTTGGGGTGGTAGGGGCTATGCCCCCGGCCATTTATCCATTTTGGACACCCAGGGAAATTAAAAAGGGTCCAGATCAAGTCCAAAAAATTTCGTGTTGAGAAAAAGGTAGTCAAGGACCCATGTTTTTAAGGCAAATCTTTGGGGTGGGCTTAATGTGCCCTCCTTACAAAGGGATTGGGTTTAGGGGGTAAAAAAAAATAGTGGAAAAAAGTTTAACCAGCATGCTTTTTGCCCCACCCGCCTGCCGCTGCTGTGGGCCCACTTGCCATTCTTTTGCTGGAAAATTTGGGTGAAGTTTTTTTCCAGTGACATCAGAATGTGAAGAAGAAAAAAACAGTTGTCTCAAGTTTTGTCAAGGAAACACCCGTCTCAAATTCCCTTTTCATTCCCACTGTCATTTTGTGTGGGTGGGAAAGGAAAAAGGGTCATTTTTGTCTTTTAAAGTGGAGCAAAAAAGGGGGGGCCCCCCATAATTTTCTGTTCATTTTTTTTTGCCTTTATGGGGTGGGGTCCCTCAATTTTACAAAAAAGCACTCATTTGTGAGATGCTGCCGGGTTCTTTCCCCAAGCCTAGGGGTTTAAGGGGGACAAAACCCAAAATTTTGTCCTCCTCCTCCTGAAATCTGTGCCAACCTCTTACCACCAAAGGGTATTTGGTACCGTTGGTGTCCACCACTTCCTCATCATCCTCCCCATTTCCTTCTCCTGACATCACTAGAGCCATGGCTAGCCTCATATGCTCTAATCTGTGAGCTGAACTGCTGTCCTGCTCCAACCCTGGACCTCAAATCACTGCCTAAAGAAGACCGATACAATTGGGAAACAGTCGGGTCTTCTACATCCTCCAGCGAGTAAGGCTCTGTGTCCGCCTCTGTATCCGCCTCCTCCTACTCCATCCCTGCTGGGACCTGCTGCCGCAAAGTGTCTAAAGCTTGTTCCAGTAAAAATATGACCACAATGGTCCTGACTGACCATTTTGGTGGCCTCTTCAAAACTATCAAGGATGGTGCAGAGATCCTTCACCTTCCTCCACTCTCTATAGCTCAACAACCCGAGGTCGACACCACTGCTCGTGAGGCCATGTGACACTTCATACTGCATAATGGCATTATGCTGCTGCCAGAATCACTGGAGCATGTGGCAGGTGAAATTCCAGCGTGTTGCCACGTCAACAATGAGATGGTTGACAGGGAAGCCCAGATGACGCTGCAACGCAGCCCGTCGTGCCACAGCAGGGTGTGCGAACACCGAAAGTTTGAGCTAAGACCCCAAGCCTTCCTCAACAGGCAGTCGATACCCGAGTAGCGCTTGAGAAATTTCTGCACAACCAGGTTCATGACATGTACCAGGCAAAGGATATGCATAAATCTACCACTTTGCCTTGTGGCAGGTTCTTAGCATCCAGGCACTGGTCGGTCTCAGTGTGCAGAGCTGTCCACAGCTCTTGGCCTGTATGTTGATGGTCTCCAAGACAGATTAATCTCAGAACGACCTGGTTTCTCTTGGCACGTGATGCTACCCAAGGAGGTTGGGGATCTGGATTCTGCATCGTCCCTGCAGTGTGGAAGAGTGTCGGCCATGACCCATCACCAGAGAAACTGTCATCCACCCCACTCACCCAGTGAGCAGTCAGTGAGATGTAACAACCTTGACAACGCTTACTAGTAGTGTTGAGCGATTGCGTTGGCTATCGAGATCGAGCGATAGTCGATAGTCGGCCGCTATCGATAAGGTTTTTCGATAGTGAGCATCGATTATGAGCGATTACCATTAAAGTCTATGGGAGAGCAACAACACCTTCATTATTACACCCAAACAAGGCTGGAGAAGCTGAAATTAACATCCACAACAGTCAAATGGATACGTGCTACATCTTAGGCAACACACTTAGGTTATAAAAGTCACAGAACCTTTCAATTCACCTGTGGTGAATATAGAATTGCTGTTTTAAGATTTACGTGGATGCTGCGTCAATGAACAAAGCTGGGTGCGCAAAAGTCAAAAAACACGTATCTGTTATGTTTTCGTATAATACACGGTATTTTTTGCACCTTTCAATTCACCTGTGGTGACTATAGAATTGCTGTTTTAAGATTTACGTGGATGCTGCGTCAATGAACAAAGCTGGGTGCGCAAAAGTCAAAAAACACGTATCTGTTATGTTTTTCGTATAATACACGGTATTATTTGCACCTTTCAATTCACCTGTGGTGAATATAGAATTGCTGTTTTAAGATTTACGTGGATGTTGCGTCAATGAACAAACCTGGGTGTGCAAAAGTCAAAAAACACGTAACTGTTATGTTTTGGTATAATAAACGGTATTTTTTGCACCTTTCAATTCACCTGTGGTGAATATAGAATTGCTGTTTTGAGATTTACGTGGATGCTGCGTCAATGAACAATGCTGGGTGCACAAAAGTCAAAAAACACGTAACTGTTATGTTTTCGTATGGCAACAAACAACCTGTGCTGACTACAAGATTGCTGGATTGTAATTTAACTGCAAGGTGGATATATCAACAGTCACAGGTGTAATGGGTAAAATTAAAATGAACACATATCTGAAATGTGTACTGATAATAAAAGTGGAGTTTTGCACCTAACAAAGAGACCTGCAGTTACTAGAAATGATGTGTATCCAATATAAGTTCAGGCTGCCCAATATCCAGGAAATATTTCAATAGCAAACTGTTAATAATAAAGATATTGCACTACAATGTCTACACTAAGTCTTGGTGAACTTTATCCAGTGTTCTTTATAGATAGAGCTTGTCTGTGTTCGCCCGCGGGGCCCCCCCCTGCTCCCCCGCCGTGAATTTACAGTGGTAGATGCTGCTTTAAAATTCTCTAGCTAACTACATCAAATCTTCAAATCTCCAAATATAACTAAATTGGAAGGATCACAGCTAATAGTAGAGGTTTCTCTGTGCAGAAATAGACTAATTTCACTGAGCTGTTTGGACACAGGCAGAGCGCAGGTCCTATCCCTATGAGACGCTGAGAGACACTGAGGCTGAAACAGGAAACGCTGTTCTATGTAAAATGAGGTCATGTGATTTTTCCAGCCAATCGCAACCATACACATCCCAGTCATGACGTCGCACACAATCTCACCCTGCTCTATTCTGTAATCTGATTTGCTGGCCGCCAAAATTACAGGAAGCGCCGAAAAAGGCGCGATCTTAATAGATGATGCTCAGATTTTATCCTTAATTATCGCATGATCTGGAAATTTCGATCACCATAAAAACCTTGCCGATTTCAACTTTGTCGATAAAAATCGCTCAACACTACTTACTAGTCCATGTATCTGTAGTGAGATGGACTTTGGTGGACATAGATGCAGCCAACGTGCTGGAGATCTTTTCTGCAATGTGGTGGGTCAGGGCAGGGACAGCTTTTCTGGCAAAGAAATGTCTGCTTGGCATCTGATATTGGGGGCCTTCCAAGGCAATGACATAGCGGAACCCATCTGCATCCACCAGGTGGAAAGGCAACATTTCCAAGGCCAACAGCCTGGCAATGCCGACATTCAGGCTTTTGGCTTTGGGATGGTTGGGGTGAAAGCGTTTCTTCTGCTCCCACACCTGGTACACAGAATGCTGGCTGCTGTATGGCATGCAGGTCACACTGGTGGAAGGAGAAGGTGTAGACTGTGTTGCTGGTGGTGGGAATAGGCCGACAATGTCTGGAACTGGGGATGGTGCTTCCTCATGCCGCTCCGGCACATCAACAGCAGAGGACCGCTTGGGCTTGGAAGTGGTGGAGGAGGAGGAGGAATAAGAGGTCTCAATGGTTGGAAGCCCAGGACCTCTGTGGCCTTTTTATCCAAGTGACTCTTTCACAGCAATTCATGCTTTACATGCATGTGCCTGTTCATGCTGGTGGTGCTTAAACTCATTAGATTCTTTCCTCGACTGACGCGTTGAATGCAAATCCGGCATATGACGTCACTCGGGGAATCGGAGGCTGGATCTAAAAAGGCCCAGGCTTCACAGGTCTTGGACCTCTTCGACAGTGAAAACCTAGTAGCGGTGTTTCTGCTTCCACCACTGACCATGGCTAGCGGATTAATGTCAGCGGACTTATGCAACTGGCCTCTCCCTTTCTCAGGCCGGTCCCATACTGACACTACCCCATTTTCCTCCTCCCCCACTGATGATGCGCTCACCAGCTGCTGCTGAAAAGACCACGTTGGATCCGCAATATCATCATTATCACAGGTGGCTTCCTCTTTCTGACAGTCTACATCCTCAAGCTGCAGGATAGAAGCCACAGGCACTGCGAGGTAGCACTGCGAGGCACTTCTGACTTCTTGATATTTCTGCTGACGGACTAGCTTCCTTCTCCTCCTCTGAGGGCATCAGCGGGGGTGTCACAGCAAACAAAATCATCCTCTTTGACCTCTTGATCTTTTGAAATGCCTTCTGACCCCAACCACATTGTGTCATCGAAGAGCTCTTCAGACTATGGATTATCTGGAGAAGTCTGTATATTGGGTAACATTTGGCCTGTGTTTGCTTCAGGTTGGACTGACGATGATGAAGATGACGACATTTGTGGCCATGACTGAGAGGAAGAGGAGGTAAAACCGCTTGATGCAGGGTGTGTTAACCACTGAAGAACAGATGAGCAACGCTCTTCATAAATAAGACACACAGGGAACCGACCAAACGATGTCAGGCCTGACGGTGCTGCAACTGACAATGTGCTCACTTGTGTGTTGTCCGGAACACTGGAAGGAGTATCTTGTCTCATTCCTCTAGCTCCATGCCCTACACCCCTCCTTGCTCGCTTACCACCTCTAGTTTGTTCCATGTTCAAAAGGATAAATATTAAAAAAGGTAAAGATTTGTTCACAGTCTCTTATTGAACACTGCAACACAGAACTCTTCTTGAATCCCAAAAACGTATGGAAAATCTTTGAACGGTGTCTTGTGGAAGAACACTGGCAGCAACAGACAGCAGGCAGACAACCAACATTTCTTTCTATGGGAGATTTGCTGATGGTGTCTTCTGCAGTAGCTGGACCGCCAAAACAGGAGAAATGAACTTTTGGCCACTCTGAATAAAGATGGTAAAAATACAGCCAGCTATACAAAACTATACACTATACAAAAGCTATAAAAAAAAACTCCCTAATTAATGATGTGTATGATTACCTAAGCCAGCTGTCCCCCCAGTCCCCGACTAATCTAACTAGCAGCATTTCCTGTGTAAAATCACTAGAAAATGGTGTGCCTGCCTGCTGGCAAACAAGCTCACACAGTCAGCAGTGTGTTCAGTACAGAGAGTTAAGTTGAAATGGCATTCCACAGGAAATACACTGACATACACATAAGCCGCTAAAGTCACCCTCCGTGGTGACGTTTTTGATGCAGTTGCATGAGGCCTCGTTTTATTCGAGACAAGTTGTACTTTATGGGGGAATAGTATAAGTTCACTTATAAATAATTGCAGAATTTTATTCTTTTAAATTTATTTTTTTGTTTTTTACATTTTTTTTTTACACCATTCACATTTAATAACTTGTTAGATTAATTCTACAGGTTATTACGGTCGTGTGGATACCTACTATGTGTAGTTTTTTTTTTTGTGTGTAATATATGCACAATTATTTTTAAATATTTATTTTTATTTTATTTTTTTATTCATTTTTTTTTACACTTTTTATGTTTTACTTTTTTTTTTTTAACTCCCATGCTAATAAATTATAATCTGGGTCAGTCTGACACAGGCAGTGATCAGGACAGCTCACAGTCTGCCCTGGTCACTGGCTTGTTACACAGACAGCCCTGGGGCCACTCTAGGTCCTCAGGGCTGACTGTGCAGCCATTCCCTGGACTCTGGCGGGTCACCAGGCGTTCCGATCACCCGACAGAGCAGGGAAACCCTTTGATTGCGCTGCGGTAATGATCCGCTGCAATCAAGGGTTAAAGCACCAGGTTGCGGAGGTTTCCGCTGCTCCGCGGTGCTTGCAGGAGATGCTCTGGGATCAGGGCTGTGTAGTACAGCCCCGATCCCAGCGCAGCTGCGATGCCCGGAGCCGCAAACCCCTATGTCTGCAGCGACGCCAAAAGACGTCACTGTAGACGAACGACCCGCACCAGCTGACGTAAAAAGTCGGTGGGCAGTCGTTAAGGGGTTAAAGGACAGACCGAGTTTAACATATTATTATTTCTTTAAACATTTTTGAAATCCTCTCTCCTCCGCACACACACAAATTAAAGAAATTCCCTCCAGCATTTGCTTTCTAGAATTACTATATGTTAATTTACATTTTACAAACAAGATCCAGATGCATAATGCTATAAAAGCAAAGTTCCTTCATGAACTATGTAGCCTATGTAGCTAACAAACATGAATTCATTCTTATAGTGGTTCAATAAACTGAAATGTATTTTGTCTAATTTCATAGCAGCGCCCTTTAAATTACCAGAGTAAACCACAGATAGCAATTCAATTGACTCCGATAAATGAAATAATTTTTTAGTTTCTGGCAATTAAGTGGATAACCTTTCAGTAAGGTTTAGACTTGCCATTACCTTTGCTGTCCATTTCTCTGCACCACCTCTGCAGACAAACTCTCAATCATATGAGAATTGAAAGCCGTAAAATTTATGATTAGAACATATTCAGGGCAAGCTGCAATGCAAGAGACACATATTTCTATCAGACACATACTAGGGTATCAAGTGGCTTAATAAATTTAGCTCTTTGATAAATCTCAGCTATGTAGCTGTCTTTTCAGAGTTTACAAGAGACCAGATGAAGCATTTCACAAAGGCATGTACAATAGCAATAGTAATAATAACAATCATAATAACTTAAAAGTTAAATTTTTAATATGTTTCAGTTGTGAAAAAATTATTAGCCTAGTAATTAGAGATGGGCAAATTTCTCAAAAATTCAATTCACCGACTTCGCCGAATTTTCCAACAAAATTTGTTTCGGTCCGAATTACTTCGGGACGAATCGCATTAAAAAACAGCTATTTCCAGGCTGCACAGAGCCTGTAGGGTGCTGTAGAACGTGTGCCATACTTAAATATGAAGAGGGAGCTTGGTTTGGTCTTCATACAATGTTGTGTTTTAGTATGACACGCATATGACTGCCGCCGCTCTTACAATCGCTTCACTATAAAATTCGTTGGGCACTTGAGAGGGCAAAACTGACCAAAAAACTGAAGTGGTTATGTAGCCTGATAAAGTCATGGCAGCGACAGCTGGAAAAAAACAAGCTAAGGGCTCAAGTGGCAACATCAGTGACAGAGTGTGTAGGTCACGGCAGCAGCCAAAGCAGAAGCATGAGGTCAGACATTTGCTCAATCACAGAGTGTGTAGGTCACGGCAGCAGCCACAGCAGCAGCATGAGGTCAGACAGTGGCACAATGACATTCTGGAGGTGGCAAAAACAGGAGTAGGCCACAGAGTGGAACAATGACACAGTGTGGAGGTCACGGCAGCAGCCACAGCAGCAGCATGAGGTCAGACAGTGGCACAATGACATTCTGGAGGTGGCAAAAACAGGAGTAGGCCAAAGAGTGGCACAATGACAGAGAATGGAGGTAACGGCAGCAGCAGCATGAGGTCAGAGAGTGGCACAAGGATAGGTTGTGGAGGTGACCGCAGCAGCAACAACAGCAGCAGCAGCATGAGGTCAGAGACTGGCACAATGACAGGGTGTGGAGGTGACCGCAGCAGCAGCATGAGGTCATAGAGTGGCACAATGACAGAGTGTGGAGGTGGGTGGCAATACCAATCCCTGGTAAAGATGGTTTGTGGCATGTGGAGAAACTGTCAGCAGATGTGTGGCATCAGACGGGTGGCGGCATCAGAATAGTGGCTGAGGCAGGTGGTTTGAATTCAGACTCATTTCTCAAAGTTTTGGTGAAGCGTCATGGCTGATGTAATCTGATGCCTAAGGCATTGGTGTGTGGAAATCCTGGCCGATTCATGCCTGATTCATCTTGACAAAGGTCAGTCATTCCACATTTCCCATGGACAAGCGGGTTCTCCTTGGGGTAACGATGGCCCCCGCTGCACTGAACACCTGCTCTGATACCACACTACTGGCTGGGCAGGATAGCTTCTCCACTGCAAACTCTGCAAGTTGTCCAAGTAGGCCACCACCTGTTGGTTCAGGGACTGCTCTAGGTCCTGCTGCTGCTGCTGGTGACTGCCCTCCTCACTAGGCGGGTGAAGGAAGCTGCTCATCAGTGACTCCAGATTTAGGTTGCTGCTGATGGAGCTGGTACTGTTCCTACCCCCCCCACTTTTCCCCAGCAGCCGTGGCAGTAGCACGTGAGCGCTGAGGACCCCCCCGGTCAGACCTGTCAGAGGAGGGACGATGCCGCACATAGGCAGCGGCCAACTGACTACGGAGGATTTCCCTATAGTATTTGAGTTTGTCCTCCCTCTCAGCAGCTGGGAAAAAGGCTCCCATTTTGGACCGGTAGCGAGGGTCCAATAGGGTGGACAGCCAGAAGTCATACCTCTGCCGGATGTTGACTATTCGGCTGTCATTAACCAGGCAAATCAGCATGCTGCGGGCCATCTGCACAAGTGACTATGAGGGGCTCCCTGCCTCCATCTCCACTGTATACTGCCACGGTGCTTGCGGGTCATCTGCCTCGTCTTCCTCATCTCCATCTACCTCCTCCAGCTGCTACTGCTCCTCCTCTCTTGTCACCTGGGTAGAAAATTCACTCAATTCACCAGACAATGCTTCTGCTCCAATGTCCTCCTCCTCCAGTTCAGTCCCCACCGGACTCAAGTGGCCGCGAGATGTATTCACCACGTCTCCAATCCCCTGCCCACACAGATTTTTCAGCATCTGTTCCAGGACATGAAGCAGTGCAATGACGTTATTCATCCCGTAGTCCTGGCAACTGATAAATAACATGGCCTCCTCGAATGGCCTCAACAAACGGCAGGTGTCACGCATGAGCTGCCACTGGCTGACATCAAAGTTACACAGGGGAGTACTCCTGTCCACCTGGATCATCAAAAAATCGTTAATGGCCTTTCTCTGTTCATACAGTCGGTCCAACATGTGCAGGCTGGAATTCCAACGGGTGGAAACATCGCATATCGGCGTGTGTTGGGGGTGGCCATTCTGCCGTTGCAACTCGGGGAGGGTGTTCCTGGTTTTGTCGGAATGGATGAAGTGCATGCACAGTTTCCTGGCCATTTTCAGAATCTTCTGAAGATCGGTGGAAGACTTCAGGAACCTTTTCACAATCAGATTAAACACGTGCGCCATGCAGGGCACATGGACCATCCCTCCTCGGTGGAGCGCGGATACCATGTTCTTCCCATTGTCCTTCACCATGGTTCCGATTTGCAGTTGGCGCGGAGAAAGCCACACATCGATTTCTTGCTGCATGACGCGGAGCAGTTCCTCCCCTGTGTGACTTTGTTCGCCGAGGCAAGCCAGGTGTAGAACTGCGTGACACCGCTGTGCCCTACACATGTGGTATGATGGAGCAGTACTTGTAGAGGCTGAGATGATGGTGTGTGGAGGAGGAGGGGGCGGACATTGGCGCAGGAGCCGCAGTTTGACAACGTGGAGGAGAAAGCGGCGTTCCTGTCCAAGTTGTTGGTGCGCCTGGGCAAGAAGCACATTCACCCACTAGGTCGTAAAGGACATGTACTGGCCCTGACTGTAGTTACAGCTCCAGACGTCCGCGCTGCCGTGCACCTTGGAACAAACAGATAAGCTCAAGGACTGGCCCACCTTCTGTTCTACATATTTATGAAGTGCTGGTACTGCCTTTTTGGAAAAGAAATTACAGCTTGGAACTCTCCACCTCGGCTCGGCTCAAGCCATTAGTTCTCTGAATGGTGCAGAGTCCACCATTTGGAAAGGGAAGGACTGCAGTACCAACAACTTGGACCGGAGCACGGTCAGCTTCTGCACCTTAGGATGGTTGGACGTATACTGTTGTCTCTTTGCAATCGCCTCGCTGAACGACTGCTGGCGCCATGAGTAGCGAGGAGCAGGAGTATCTGGACCGGGAGATGATGGCAAAGAGAAACGGCTCCCTTCTGCAGAGGGGGTGGAGCCTTGACTGGCTGCAATGGCATGCGTGCCACTGGGCGCTGCTGCTGTTGTTGCTGCGGCGGCAGGATTGACCACCACATCTGAGCCACGTTTCTCCCAGGCCACCGGATGGTGATGCTGCATGTGTTGAAGCAGGGCCGTGGTGCCAATGTTAGCTCTCTGGCCACGCTTCACTTTCTGCCCACAGATTCTACATATACTCATATTCGGCTCCTCTAGTGTCTTAGCAAAGAACTGCCACACCGCCGAGTATCGGATTTTACCGTCAACGCTCTGCACTGAGTGACTACTACCGCCACTGCCTCGCTGAGCCCCTGTGCCGCTACTTTCTTGGACCTATGAAGCGGGTTTTCTAACCCGTGGCCGCTTGGCTCCCCACCTCACACTGCTGCTACCCTGCTGACTAACGGCCACACAGCCCACTTGCAGGCTGCCTGACATGCAAGCTGACGCCCTCTTCTCCTGACGATGATGAAGCCCTTGCTTCACCCGGCTCCCAAGTGCGGTCGGCTACATCATCATCGATTTGCCTTTCATCTTCACTGCTGTCCTTATCACCGGTCTTGGTATGCAGAGGCTGACCCCTCACAACATGACCTCCCATGCCACTCTCCACATTTATACTTTGATGCCTACTGTAAGAAGCAGGGGATATTGGCCCCATTTCTTCGCTGCCAAGTAGCTACTGACTGCCCTCCTCAAATTGTTCATCCTCGCTATATAATGGCGCTGAGCCCAGACCATATAGTAGATCTCTGGCTGAGGGAACCGATTGGGACAGAGGCGGATTGAGGACAGATTAGGGCCGCTGACCCGCTCCTGGGCCATGCCAACTAAGGGTTGTGTCTGACGGTCCCACCGATTCTTGGCTGGGGTTGTCAGATGTCATCTGGGAGGAAGTGGATGACCTAGTCAACCAATCAAGAACCATTGGGTTGCTGAACAACACACGGCCGCTTGATGACACCGGCAGTTCTGGCCTCACCGAGTGACCCCTGTTGCGACGTCCCCTTGCTGTGCTGTGACCTGGGCCTGCTCCAGGAATGTTTGTGCCACTGCCACTCGCAGGTGAAGAGCCTGCCACCTCTCTGTCTGACATATTGTTTGTTCTAAAATGTACAGACTCTGTTTGATGAAGATATCTGTAAATGATAAATACACACCCTGTATTTGACTCCAAATGAACCCACTAACAAGCTTGGGTAACCCTTGGATATAAATTGCGCTCCACAAATGGGCAGAAAAAATTTACTTGTATGTGCCATTTAAAAACACTGTGTATATTACTGAATATAAAAGCACAAACAGGCTTAATTAACCTTCGGATATGAATTATGCTACATAATTACTTCTTTGGCGGTGAAAAACGTTCCTTTTACTGAATACAACTGCAGAAAAATACTTAGTTAACCCTTGTATGTAAATTGCGCAAAAGAAATGTGCTGGCAACAATTACCAGCTTTGTAGCGTGTTAAAACGGCGTGTATTTACGGAATACAACAACAGAAAAACTTGCAGTTAACCTTCGGATATGAATTATGCTACAGGCAAAATTTCTTCTTTGGCGGCGAAAAAGAACGTTTTTAGTGACCACACAGCAGAACATGCTTAATTAACCTGATTTAATTGCACAAATAAATGGAACAAAAATATGGTATTTGGATGTAAGACGCTGTTTCTTTAACTGAATACAACAGCAACAGGCTTAGATACCCTTGGATATTGAATGTGCTCAAGAACTGAGCAGATAGCATTAAAATGTATATGCTGCTGAATTGGACGCACACTGGAGTTCAGTTCCAATACCCCACAAAATCAGAATTAAAACGTAAGAGAAGCAGTCTCTGAGACGAGCTGTGACACCCCCCAAAAAAATCGCTGTAAGAAAGTGAGTTCTTTAGTATGAGATATCATGAGCAGCAGCGGCAGCAGCTTTCCTACACAGAACAGTGAGAGCAGTGTGAGCTGCCAGCGTCGCGCCCAGACTTATATAGTGCGGTGACGTCACAGAATCCCACCGGTCTCTGATTGGCTTCATCTCTGCACATGTCATTTTGGTTACTCCTTTCTTCCTCCCAGAGTTCTTTGCCCCATGTAGCGCCATGTGCTCGCAGCCATTTTATCAATTAAAAACACGCTTCGTTTCCGCGAATCACCCCAAACTTCGACTTCGTTCAGAATCGAAGTTTTCCTGAAAATATAAACGAATTCCACTTCGTTAGACTCAATTCGCCTATCTCTAGTAACAATGCTTTCTTAATAAATAAATATACTCACTAAATATATTGAAGCTTAATACGTTTTATGCATCTTTCAGTGTCCGATGAGCCTGACAGAAAAACCTAAGCCACCTAGGACCTTGAGTAAATTTAGAGCATAATTTGAGACACATTCTGGCATAATTTATAATAGATATGTTCGGATATGTGAGACCATGCCCCTTTACTAATCTTCGCCTACTACTAGTAATGAAAGACAGAAAGAACTTTCTAAGACCTATATTGTACATCCATATCACAATCTCTTATGAATTTCTACATCTGTGATGTGTGAACTAATTTCCCTTCATCTTATGTAATTTAACAACATTAGTAGCGCTGCTTCTTAGGCAACTCTCACCTAACAGTATCTTGGGCAGTATGTGTTGTATGATTGCTACTGCTTATACAGGCTACATTCAATGGCAGGTCATCTAGTCTTCACCAAATATATTTTTATTGTTTGTGGCATTGATTGTATAGACCATTGTATTGTTATCAGAAGGTGGTCATCAATCATTGGAACATATACTGTATATGTCCAAAAATTAAAACACAACTCTTAGGATAATAAGACAATGTGAAAAAAGCTAGTGCCTATACGTTGAACTTAATAATAATCAGTTATCAGTAAGCTGTTAAGCATCCCTTAGCGGCAGCTTGAAAGGGGTTGTTTAGTTCCTTAAAAATATATTAACCTCAGGCTACAATTACAAAAACCAAAACAATACTTTTCGCTGACCTGTGCTTCCATCGCTGCACTTCTCCAGCTGGCTGCAGCGGTCTCAAGCCATTTACTTATATCAACGTTCAGAAGTTTAAAGCTCCAAACTGTGATATAAATAGAGGTACATGGCCGCTGCAACCAATCAGTGGAAGAATGAAAACAGAAGTCCAAAAGGTTGCAGCGTAAGTTTTTTTTCTTTATTGGGGCCCATAATGTTATTTTTTTTAGGAACTGGACAACCCTTTAGATGGGTATTCCCATCACAATGATTTACTTCAAACATGTAGGTAAAGTTAAATAAAAGTTATTACCAAATACATTTGTAATGCCAGTAGTGGATCCGCTGGGTCACCGTGAGCGTTAACAAATACCATGCCAGAGAGCGGAGTCTAAGGAGATCCCAGTTTCCTCCAAAGCAAAACACAAAGCAGGATGAATTAGACAGCCAAGGTGCCAACGAAGTATTGAGGTGTCATGGTCCACACCGTGGCTCCATGCTGAGCCATGGCCATGGTCATGTTTCCACTGCTGCTTCTGCTTACTTAGCTGTCCCAGCTCCTGTAGCTTCTGCTGTGTTGGCGACGGTGGCGTCTGCTGGCAGCTTCTACTAACAGGTCCTTACAACTGCTTGCATCTGTCCTGCGTGGCGGCCTGTGCGCGCACCAGGGCCCGCTGGGGATGAATGGTTCTGTATCTGAAAAATTGAGCTCCAACTATAGGTGGGGATGAGATTTTTAACAATAGGTGACCTACTGTTTCCTGTGGCATGCCTGTTCTGTAGTCTGCAATAGAAAAGTATTCCTACCTTAATAATAATGGTAAAGAAAAACAATTTACTTGATACCACCCATCATCTTTCTGCAGACATTGCAAATGAATATAGTATTGATATGACATAATTACATGTAGAATAAACATTTACATAAGTGACTCACAGGTGACATTTTCTCTAGTTAAAGATACTATTTTTCCTTTATTTACACTGTTCAGTCTAGACTAGATATGATTTGTATTTGCTATCTAGATGTTTTTCTTTTTTAACTTTTGGAACAGATCCTCAGTGTCTGTACTAGGAGAAGCCACTCATTTTGCCACATTATGTGACCACTATCTAACCCAGTGCCAAACAATGTGCCTCCGTGAAACAAATAATTAATGCATATTGCGGTTACTAAAAATTAGAGCGTCCCTTCCCTTCCTTGTAAGAGACTCACCAGTATTTGATTTTAATGTTCATGGAGTTATAGTTGTATTAAGATGGCAGGCAACAGGTCTGTTTGCACCCTGCCTATGACAACTTGTCAGTAGTCTGTGATCACATCATGGTGGTGGAGGAGGACAATCACTCCCCCCCCCCCTTCTTCCCTGACTAGACACTGCAGTCTTGTTATCCATGACGTAATAGTAGTTAAATGGAACTTCTGTAAGAAAGGGGTATTTTTTAACCCCTTAATGCCGCCACCATTTTTGACCGCCCTGATAGAGCCCCATTTTTCTGTCATGTTTCACTTTATGTGGGAATAACTTTTTGATATCCATGTGATTCAGTGATTGTTTTCTTGTGACACATTGTGTTTTATGTTAGTAAGAACTTTTGGTCCATTTAATCCTTATCTATTTGTGAAAATATCACAATGTCGTGAAAATTTGGAAAAAATTGCCTTTCTCTAACTTCAAAAATGTCTGTGTGCACGACAGATTTATTCCACACGAATAGTTTATAACTAGCATCTACCATATGGCATCATGTTTTAAATGTCTTTTTTATTTATTTACAACATTGGAGAGCTTAGAAATTTTGTAGCAAGTTTTCACATTTCCAACAACATTTGCAACATTGATTTTTTAGTGACCAGTCCAGTTCTGAGGAATCCTGTATGTTAGATACCCCTATAAGTGACTCCATATAAGAAACTGTACACCTTACAGTATTGAAAACAGTGTTTAGGAAGTTTATTTGCCCATTAGGTGTTTCACAAAAATTAAAGCAAAGTGGAGGTGAAATTTAATAATTTCACTTTTCTTGAAGATTTTCAATTTTTACCCATAATTCACTGAAACATGATAGATGTGACCAGGGAAATGCAACTCCATATCAATTCCCTCAATTCTGTCATCTTTAGAGATATCCCATATGTGGCCCTAGTATGCTATTTGACTCAACCACAAGTCTCAGAGTAGGAGGAGCACCTACTGGACTTTGGGATCCCATTTTCATTACGATTTTCTATAGGTGCTATTACAGGTTTGCAGACACCTTAGAGTGCTAAAACTTAATAAATACCCCTAAAAAGACCCTTATTGGAAATTACACCTCATAAGAAATATATCTAGGAGTGTAGTGAGTATATCGACCACACAGGTGTTTCACTAATTTTTGAAGAATTAATCTTTGAAAATGAAAAATGTTATGTTATCATAGTCTGAGAGACAATTTGTTTTTTCTGTATATGGAGCTTATTAATGGCTTGTTTTTTTGTTTGCTCGAAGAGTTGAGATTTTTATTGATACCATTATAATATTCATATGACGCTTTAATCGCTTTTGTGAGCCATTTTGAACAAAATACAGCAATTCTAGTAGCGTTTTTTATTTTTTTTACACCGGTCACCGTGCGGTTTAAATGACCTGCTAGCTTTACTCAGCAGGTCAATACATTTACAGTGATACCCAATTTGTCTATTTCTTTTATTTTTTTACTGCTTTTACACAATAAAAACACTTTTCTTCAAAAAGGAAAACACGACTTTGCATCGCCATAGTCTGAGAGCCATAATTTTTCTGTGTACGGAACTGTGTATAGGCTTGTTTTTTGTGTGATTAGTTGATGTTTTTATTGGTATCATTTTTGGGATGACAAGACTTTTTGGTTGCTAGTAGTGTTTTTTTTATTTTTAACAGCACTCCCCAGGCAGTATACTTAACAAGTTAGTTTTACTCTGTGGGTCGATACAATAATGGTGATACCCAATTTATATAGGTTTTTTTTTAATGTTGAAGTACTTGAAGAAAAAAAAATATTATGTAAATCAATTTTTATGCATTGCTATCTTCTGATATCCATAACTTTTTTTATTTTATGCATACAGAGCTGTTCAAGGACTTTTTATGTGCAGGATAAATTTATGTTTTCATTGTTACAACTTTGACATTTATATGATTTTTTGATTGCTTTTTATTCCACTTTATGTGCTGCAACTCTGTGACAGTTTTTTTTTTTTTTATGGCGTTCACCATGCAGGTTAAATAAGATGACCAGATTTATAGAATAGGTCATAACGCATGCAGCACTACCAAATATGGGTATTTTATAAATTTTTTATCTTTTTTGGGGTGATTGGCGTTTGTAAAGGGGAAGAGAGTGGTGTATGTGTTTTTGAGTTTGTGTATCAGTGATCTTCAGATCACTGATACAATTGAAAACAGTACCCTGTAAAACTGCTATTGATCTCCATGCCAACTGTCAATCACTATGTCAATCAACTGTCAATCACTATGTCTTGCCATGGCATGGTGATGTCACCAGCAGCCACAGAAATCTAACAAAAGCTGAGGGTGCTCCGAAGGGGACAGAAGGAACTCACACCCAGAGTCACCCTCACCCAGAATGAGCTCCAGCCGCGGGAGAAATAGCATGAGGCTAGCTGGGATATACCGCTGGTCCCATACTGCCATCATGCAAGCTCCGCTTATGAGTTTGCATGATCCTCATGACATACCCCTACGTCAGTTTTCAGGAATCCCTTCCAGACCATGAAGTATGGGTACATCAAATGTTGATAAGGAGTTAAATTAAACCCTTACCACCACATTCAGTCTTGACCTCTGTGACAGCCTCATTTTTCAAATCTGACATGTCACTTTATGTGGGTTTAACTTTTTAATGGTTTTACATATCCATGTGATTCAGAGATGGTTTTCTCATGACACTTTGTGCTTTAAGTTAGCAATAAATTTTGGTGAAAATTGTTAAATTTGCATATTTCAAAAATGTCTGCATGTAAGACAAATAGCTATACCACACAAAATAGTTTATAAGTAATATCTACCATACATTTAATTTACGTTAGCATAATTTTTTACGTCTTCTTATTTTTTTATGACAATTAATGGTTTATAAATTTAGTAGCAGTTTTTGACATTTTGGAGAAAATTTGGAACACAGATATTTTTAGTTACCATTCCAGTTCTGTCATGGATTTGAGGGGATTGTATGTTAGTTACCCACATAAATGACTCCATCTAAGAAGCCGAACCTCGTAAAGTATTCAACAGCATGTAGGGAGTCTTTTAACCCTCTAGGCACTTCACACAAATTACAGTAAAGTGGAGGTAAAAAGTTGGATATGTCATATATGTTTGATAGGTGCGGAACCCATCTCTGGGACCCACACCTATCTTAAGAAAGAGCTTTCAATAGTCTCTGAGAAGAATTGAGAGAGTATCATGCTTTTATTGCACTTTTAATTCATTTTAATTGGAATTCCAAGTACAGCCAAACATATCTTACATGGCCAGAATCAGTCAGGACGAACCTGCATAAAAAAATCTTTGAGATTCTTAGTTCACACGTTTTGATCAAAAAATGTTTATGCCACCCCCGACTTACAACGGGATCTCAAGGCGGGTGGTCCTACTCTATCTATATCTCTCACTAGAGCCAAATTCAGACTTCTCATTGAGCCAACCGACCTCCATAATCCCACACTCAGTGCATTCTGTTGCATACACAGCATGATGTGTTTCACAGTAGGTAAGATGTTGCATTTTGTATTGTTGGCCTGTTAATTTGTTATAAAAAACCTTACATTGTAAACTATACTTACAGGCATTACCACTATTTTTTACCACATGAGAAAAACCTCTTACATGTAGGCCAGGTCTCACTGCTTTTTTGATCAGTCTCAAACAAACTAGGCGAGACTTTATTACCTATAGTTTTACCCCATCTGGTTACACAGGCTACACCTTGGTCCACTACATCAGCCAAAAATCGCATCTTGCCACAATACGTACATGTGAACTAGCGCTCAGATGGGCCAGAAACGTGTCAGCTGACACGATGCACAGAGTTGTCTCTGTATGTGTGTGATGTTTGCATAAAGAAAGGAAAAGGCTTTTAACTGCTGGATCGTATAACGTTATTGGTTTAACAAGTATAGATTTGGACTGGGGAACCGTCGGCTATCCATGCAGACAGCCTATTATATGTCCGGGATCCCTAAGGAAAGAATAAAAGAGCTGATTCTATGAGCTGATTTTCTCTTATCTTCAGAATAAAAGAGCCTCCAGAATGGTGAGTGCTACAGGACTGTTTGTGTAGTATACAAGTCTATAGAGCTCTAAAGAGTGAAAGATTTTCATTTATTTAGGTAAGCAAAGTCTGTTGCTAGAGAGGAGACTCTGCAAGGAGTGACTCACCATGGTCTAAATGACTGACCAACATCAGCTTGGAGCAATGAGAGATGACAGAGAGCAGGGAGAAGTGGGGATAGTGGTTGGTAACTAGAAAATTGTGTTTACTCTAAGGGTATGTTCACATGATGTAATTGCGGCACACATTTCGCCGCGTATTTGCACTTTATACGCAGTGAAATGTGCGCCGCAATTTAGGTAATTCGTAGCTCTCATAGAGAGCTATGTATTATGCGTTTTCTCCCTGGGTGTACAATATGATTGCATCGTATGCCCGGTGAGAGAAGAGACATGTCAATTGTTAGCGCCGCTTACACGCCACTGACAATGTGTGTGGATGGGGCTGGCCGGGGGCCCCCCCATGCTTTGGAATTACGCGCTGATCAGCACATGCTTCCAAAATACCCGGCATACTACGGCGCGTACAGTACGCGCCCCAATACGCCGTGTGTACATACCCTAAAATGAGATAACATCTTCTTCTGATATATATTCTGCATCTGAATTCACATGAAAAATGTGTTTATTGCATAACCTGGTGGGAATACATGTCGTATTTTACAGTATTGGCTGGTGCCTTCACTCCCTGAAGTATGGAGGTCTGAACAGGCCCTAAAGAGAGGAAGCTTTAGTGTAGGAACCCACCTGCATTTGAGGTCCCCTTGAAGAGTGGGAGGTGGGCTGATCAAAAATGTGAACTAAGAACTAGTCCCCGGCACCGCCGCTATCCGCCGCCACCGCCGATCGTTAGGGTCCTAAGCCGTTACCAGTCGCTAAGCTATCGGCTTAGGACCTTGGCGACGGCAGTGGTGGCGGGACTAACTGTATGTGCGTCCGCCGGACGCACATCCAGTTAGATGCTTTGGCGGAGCAGAGTATCGGCCGCCTCAGGCAGGATGCGGCTCTGTGCGCGCCTGTGCTGTGCGCGCCGGAGTCAGCGTCATCACAGTGCAGCGCGGCCTGGTGACGTCACCCTGTGAGGAAAAAGACCGGGAGCAGCGACAGCGAGCGAGGTCAGGTAAGTGCTGTCAGTTTATTAATTTTAATTGTCTATATTCATGCTGGGGGCCTATAATCTAGTTATAAATTGTGCAGGGGGGGCTATTATGTACTTCTATATGTGCAGGGGGGGTCCTATTATCTACTTGTATATATGTGCAGGGGGGGCTATTATCTACTTGTATATATGTGCAAGGGGGGCCTATTATTACTTGTACTATATGTGCAGGGGGGGCTATTATCTACTTGTATATATGTGCAGGGGGGGCCTATTATCTACTTGTATATATGTGCAGGGGGGTCCTATTATCTACTTGTATATATGTGCAGGGGGGGCTATTATCTACTGTTATATGTGCAGGGGGGGGCCGATTATCTACTGTTATATGTGCAGGGGGGGCTATTATCTACTTTTATATGTGCAGGGGGGGCCTATTATCTACTTGTATATATGTGCAGGGGGGGCCTATTATCTACTTGTATATATGTGCAGGGGGGCCTATTATCTACTTGTATATATGTGCAGGGGGGGCCTATTATCTACTGTTATATGTGCAGGGGGGGGCTATTATCTACTGTTATATGTGCATGGGGGCCTATTATCTACTGTTATATGTGCAGGGGGGGCTATTATCTACTGTTATATGTGCAGGGGGGGGCCTATTATCTACTGTTATATGTGCAGGGGGGGCTATTATCTACTGTTATATGTGCAGGGGGGGCCTATTATCTACTTGTATATATGTGCAGGGGGGGCCTATTATCTACTTGTATATATGTGCAGGGGGGGCCTATTATCTACTTGTATATATGTGCAGGGGGGGGCCTATTATCTACTTGTATATATGTGCCAGGGGGGCCTATTATCTATTTGTATATATGTGCAGGGGGGGCCTATTATCTACTTTTATATGTGCAGAGGGGCTATTATCTACTTATATACGTGCAGGGAGGAGCTATAATCTATATATACATGTGCTGTGGGGCCTATAAGCTATCTATATACCTGCTGGGGGACATATAACCTACCCATGTGTGCTGGGGGACCTAAACCTGCCTATATACCTGCTGGGGGATCCGTAACCTGCCTATATACCTGCTGGGGGATCCGTAACCTGCCCATATACCTGCTAGGGGATCCGTAACCTGCCTATATACCTGCTGGGGGATCCGTAATCTGCCTATATACCTGCTGGGGGATCCGTAACCTGCCTATATACCTGCTGCGGGAACCGTAACCTGCCCATATACCTGGTAGGGGAAACGAAACCTGCCAATATACCAGCTGGGGCATCAGTAACCTGCCTATATACTGATGGGGATCGTAACCTGCCTATATACTTGTGGGGGATCCGTAACCTGCACATATACCTGCTGGGGGATTCGTAACCTGCCCATATACCTGCTGGGGGATCCGTAACCTGCCCATATACTGCTGGGGGATCCGTAACCTGCCCATATACTGCTGGGGGACCTGTAACACTGCTCATATACTGCTGGGGGACCCGTAACCTGCCCATATACCTGCTGGGGGATCCGTAACCTGCCCATATACCTGCTGGGGGACCCGTAACCTGCCTATATACCTGCTGGGGGATCCGTAACCTGCCCATATACCTGCTGGGGGACCCGTAACCTGCCTATATACCTGCTGGGGAATCCGTAACCTGCCCATATACCTGCTGGGGGATCCGTAACCTGCCCATATACCTGCTGGGGGACCTGTAACCTGCTCATATACCTGCTGGGGGACCCGTAACCTGCCCATATACCTGCTGGGGGACCCGTAAACCTGCCATATACCTGTGGGGGACCCCTAACCTGCCCATATACCTGCGGGGGACCCGTAACCTGCCCATATACCTGCTGGGGGATCCGTAACCTGCCCATATACTGCTGGGGGATCCGTAACCTGCTCATATACCTGCTGGGGGACCCGTAACCTGCCCATATACTGCTGGGGGACCCGTAACTGCCCAATATACCTGTGGGGGACCCGTAACCTGCCCCTATACCTGCTGGGGGACATGTAAAACTACACACTACCGGGAGACATATAAAGTATATAACCACCTCCTGGAGGACGTATAACTTACTGGGGGACCCTATTACCTTCACTGGGGGACACATAATTTACTGCGTGTGAAGTCGCTAACAGTTGTTAAGGCCTCAAGACAAGTCAGTTGATAAGAGTTAGCAATCGACTCCGCGGACTCCAGTCGGTTGTTAAGCCAGTTGTTAAGGCCTCAAGTCGATTGATAAGACCTTAGCAATCGACTCCGGGGACTACTAAGAACCTCTAACATTTTTTCATGTATCCTAAATAGCAGAGATGCTTTTTCAAAAATTCCTATGTGCCTTTTGATAGTTTTTTTTAGTTGATATTGTGCTACTATTGGAATGTGCATTTTACATTATTAACTCCAGGGCATATTTTTACTAATGCAGATTTAAAATCTGTGGCCGATTATGCATACATTAAAAGTGAAAAGATGTGGCAGAAATCGAAGAGTGTGATCTGATGATAAAGTACTCCGTTTACTTCAAGCTTTGCTATGTCTTAACAGCCATTTAGATTGTCAAGTCTAATGTAACACTGGATTTAGGCCTTAATTCAAAGACTTTGATACTTGAAAGTCCTAACTGTGACCTGTAAATGGAACTCCTTTATTTCCCAGGCATATAAAGCTCTATATTGCAAAAAAAGTTGCAGACAATACAATTTAGGGCTTTTAAAACTGGAAGCTTGTTTAAAATAGTTGACAAGGCACAACTATGAGAGTTATTTACAGCTAATCAGCTTGAAGTCCATGCCTGGAAGTGACTACAGGGTAAAGTATCCCTGTTTCAGGCTGCTTCCTGACCTTTCGTACAAGTATTTATAATCTATTTCCCTTTGTGTTAAGCATTTGCCAGCTGTTTTAGGTCATATGGTCTTGCCATACTTTTATCAGCAGCTACTGAACAATGATAGCAGATTACAGTGGTTAAAATTAATGAGACCCCATGCACCTGCTTCATGCTGAGCCCTCAGCTTACCCTAACAGCAATAACATATGAGTAAATCAGAGATTAACATAGTCCCAAATCACTTATTTCCTGTGACATGAGTGTGAATAATGGCAGGACATTAAGTTCACTCAGTAAAGCCCCTTTTTCCTCCAAGGATGCTTGATTACAATATTTATTATTCCAAGGAGGAGGAAGGCCGGGTGGAAATGGAGTTTATACTGTCTTCTCTCAGCTATTACTGAAACAGGAACCTAAAAAAGAACATAATGATTTGATGTGAAGTAAAGGTGAACAAAATGTCACCAGAGTGAGCTCATCCCATGATTAGTGTACAAGGAGGGAGGGAGGGAAAGGAGGACAGCTGAGTTTATCTTCAATGCTGACATTTTACAGACACAACATTCAGAACAACAGTGGCATGTGCAATTACTGGGTTTTAGGCCGTCTTTAAGAAGACCAGGCTACACGTGTTATTTCGTTTTTTGGGAAGATCTGACTGATTCCATACTGTGATTTTCATCAGCATTACTGCAGACTTTGTAATTGCAAAGAAAATAACTTTATAGTTTTAGTTTTGTAAAATAAAAAAAGTTTGTTTTGTTAGAATATTAAAGGAAATGCAAATATTGAGGAAATGCAGTGCCAATCATTATCTTAAAGGGTGTTCTCACCACTGTTACAGAGTCTAAAATATCTCCCAGCTTTGTTTGTGTGGTGTCCAAATTATCAATTAACTCAAGAGTGTATGTGCACATAAATCGTCAAAACAACAAGAGACATTTTGGCCATTCTCCTTTCTTTAAGTTTGGAATTTTTTTTTATAAGATTCTTTGGTAGGAGTACTGTTATGCAAAACAGATAGTATATCTTTATTGGACAATACAATATAATCATCATTTCAGGTATTTCACACATGCAATTTCCTGGTTAAGCTGTGAGTGGTTCTACAACAGTGATTGACATATCAGCTCTGTTATTCCTAGCTATTCCTGTTACAGTGACAAGAGTGCAGGAGGTTTGTAAACTGTAGTGTGCAAGGTTACACAGCTCTGAAGTGTTAAAGCTTGTCAGTAATATAGATAAACAAGTTCCTATGCTAGAGATAACACTCAGCAGTAATAGTCAGACTGTTTCTGAAGTAATGAAGGTAAAGAGAAGTGGTCAGCAACCTAGGGAAGCTTGTGTAAACAAACAGGAGAAGAAAATCTCTTCTATTTCAGAAACAAAGAAAAAACAGAACAGCATTTGCCTACATGTTTAAAGCTAATTATTGTGGTGAGGAAACCTCTTTAAGTATATGTTATTACATGTGTAATCAATTTGCGTTTGACATAGGTACATTTGGACTGTCATACTGGAATTTTTATTTCAGTTTTGGAATCGCTTTCACTTATCTGAAATGAAATCAGATTAAACCTTACACTTTTTAGGTCAGTTAGGATTACCAAAATTATTTATATTTGCCAAATACCAGAATAACGAGAGAGAGAATTGTTAAGGCATTTTTATTACTTTCTGCAAAGTCAAAAGTTTACATACGCTAGGATTACTATGCCTCTAAATAATTTGGGACAACCCATATGATGATGTCATGTCTTTGGATGATTCTTTATTGGTTTATTGGCAACATCTGAGTTAATTAGTAAATTGAATGTATTTTTTATTGCACACCAGAAACAAACTGCTTCTGTGTGTAACATCATGAGAAAGTCTAAAGAAAACGGCCAAGATATCAGGAAGAGAATTGTGGACTTGTACAAGTCTGGATCATCTTTGGGTGCAATTTCCGGTACCTGAAGGTGCCTCGCTCATCTGTACAAACTATTATACACAAGTATAAACAAGATGGGAATGTCCAGCCATCATACCACTCAGGAAGGATATGAATGTGCTGTGGTCCGACATGTGTATATCAACCCAAGAACAAAAGCAAAAGACCTTGTGAAAATGCTGTTGGAAGCTGGTAAGATTGTGTCACTATCCACAGGGAAATTAATACTGTATCAACATGGGCTGAAAGGCCACTCTGCCAGGAAGAAGCCCTTACTGCAAGGGAAACATATAAAAGCCAGATTAATATTTACAAATGTACACAGGCACAAAGACCTACATTTTTGGAGACATTTCTTGTGGTCTGACAAAACTAAAATTGAACTGTTTGGCTATAATTACCATAATTACCATCCCAACTGTAAAACACAGGGTGGCAGCATCATGTTGTGGGGTTGTTTTGCTGCAGGAGGGACTGGTGCACTTCACAAAATAGATGGCATCATGAGGAAAGAAGATTATGTGGCAATACTGAAGCAACATCTCAAGACATCAGCCAAGAAGTTAAAGCTTGGGCGGAAATGGGTCTTCCAATTGGACAATGCCCGATGCACATCCCCAAACTGGTTACAAGGTGGCTTAAGGATAACCAAGTCAATATTTTTGAGTGGCCATCACAAAGCCCTGATCTCAATCCTATTGAAAATTTAAGGGCAAAGCTGAAAAGCCGGTTGTGAGCAAGGTGACCTACAAACATGGCTGTTACACCAGTTCTGTCAGGGGGGAATGGGTCAAAATTCCTACCAACTGTTGTGAGAAGCTTGTGGAAGGATATCCAAAACGTTTTACCCAAGTCACACAGTTTAAGGGCAATGCTACCAAATACTAATGAAATGTATGTAAACTTTTGACTTTGCAGAAAGTAATAAAAGTTCTCTCTCTCATTATTTTATTTAATTTTGTAATTTAGTTAATCCTAATTGACTTCAACAGGTAAGGTCTATTCTGATTCCGTGTCTTTTTAAATAGTGTATGCAAACCTCTGGATTCATATGTATATATATATATATATTATATATATATATATTATATATATATAATATATATATATATATATATTAATATCATATTATATATTATATATATATTATATATATATATTTATATACACTTTTTAATTATATACCCATTATTATGTTTAGCTATCACTTAATCTGTGTACCTATTTATTGCCAATAAAGTTATTTGCATGTAAATCAGGTCTGAGTTATGACTTCAAAGTTTAAACTATTCAGTAGACTACAATGAAATTTGAACTGCACATACCTTACTCTGTGTCAGTCAAAGTGATGTGCTTTGTTGCAGTGTAGTTGCGAGAAAATGGGGGTAACCTTTTGCTTCTCACACTGCTAACACTAGTACATCGAATTTCTTAAGCATGTAACTGCTCGCAAACTACAAATAAATATCGAAAGTTTAGAGATGCTGACACACTGTTTTCATTTATATTTTGTACATTTCCTGTAGAACTATTATATTTAGCTTGCAATATACACTCTTTAAATCATCATTCTATTTTTATCATTCATTATAGTTTTAGAAAATTTCCTGCATGGAGTCATCATTCAGCACTGACAAAAGTACTTTTTTTTTCTTCTACTGATGTAAATGTTTAGGGATCAATCTTTTATTTCTTCTTTAATATGGGAGCAATTGGCTGCACATTTGATCCTTACAGGAAACAAGCTAAAATAAAATTGCTGTGTATGCAGTAGCATAGAGCATAAAGAATGTACAAATAGTAACGTTAATGCTAAGAATAAGCACAATAAAAGAAATAATAACAAATAACCCCTTTACCATATGTGATGTACATGTATGACATGTCCAGCACGGCATCGTGAGTGGACTTAGGAGCTGAGCTCACTCCATACACAGTGAGTGCCAGATGTGCACTATACGGGACACCTGCCTACAATTATATCCAACTATAAGCTGAAGTCAATAGCCACCACAACTTATAAGCTGTTAGAAGGGTGTCCATCTATGTCACCCAGTTGGCCACCCTGAAATAAATTTGCAGGGTTAACTTCTTGGTTGAAAGAGCATAAGTCTCCCATTCTAATGCTCTTATTACATCCTAAATCTAGTATTAGAACAACAATTACATAATACACAAGAATTTGTTAATATTGCAGAGTATTGTGCAAGTGATTCCCTCTGCTAGAACACTAAAAAAGTGCAAAAATTAAATAATGCTTTACAAAGCAAAACATTTAAATGCATTAAAAATGAACCTTACTTTCCTATTTGACATTTAAGAAAATAAATAATTGGTGTGGCTGTATCTGTAAAAGTTCAAACCTATGTTCATAATATAGTGTATTGCAAAAAGTGATCAACTTTCCTAGAGGAACAAAAAAAAGTAAGAAAGATTTATATAGTTTTTAAAAAAAAAATTGAAAATATTTTAAAAACTCACTCTCTGTGTTTCCACATACATAAAAAAAATCCAAACTTTTTTTCATATCAGCTTATTGGTTTGTATACCAATTACAAACAGGAAAGGGTTGGCACCAGTGTTTGTAAATCAGCACTTCTCAAGACTCTAACAGGGACACTTAAATTTCCTTACACGCTGCCGGTGTTTCTCAGCCAAGCAGTGAAAGTCCATAAATCTACAGCAATAGGCAGAAACAGAGCGGCACTCACTTGCGGGGGACCCGTGTCAGACATACTTAGGTCAGCTACGTACGTTGTTACAGAAAGGTAGAGCAATTGGTTTTCTATCAAAACAGTTGGATGAAAAATTACTCCCGTTAAGACCATCTAAACCTAATTGGTATTTCATCCCAAAAGTGCACAAATAACTGGATTTTCCACCTGGCCGACCCATTGTGGCCAACAGGGATTAAATTACTGAACCCTTGTCTCAATATTTAGACTGGCTCTTGAGACCAATTTTGTCGAGTATTTCCTCTTTTCTATTAGATATGAAGGCATAATTAAAAATTCTGAACAAACTTGCAGTGTCCCCTGATTTTAGACTGGCGACTATTGATGTCGTCAGCCTTTATGCAAAAATTCAACATTCAGATGGTCATTTTTGGGTAGGACCAATAGAGATGTTCAGCAAATGGATTTTATTTGTGATGCATTGGATTTTGTATTGGGTCATAATGCCTTCAGATTTGGTGAAGATTGGTATGTGTAGAAGACAGGAACAGCCATGGGTACTCCGGTAGCGCCTACCTTTGCAATTTTGTTTTTTGGCCAGTTGGGAGGAGGAATATATCTATAGTGTTAAAAATCCAGATATTAGATATATTGCCCACTGGTCACACTTTATTGATGATATTCTAATAGTCTGGTCGGGGTCAGAGTCTAAGTTTTGTGATTTTGTTGATTACATCAACAACGACTTAAACATTTACGTTTAATTTTGGTGATAAGTCTGTTGTATTTTTTGGTGTTGATATCATATTGAAGGACGATAGGATAATAACTAGAGGTCATAAGTAGCCCACAGCTATCAATTCATTGTTACATTACAACAGTTTTCATCCAGGCCATATTGAGAGATCATTAAAGTACGGTCAATTTCTTAGATTGAGGCGTAATAATAGCGAGTATCATGACTTTTTAGGACAATTAGCTTAAAGATTGAGACTTAGAGGTTAGAATGAAGAATTGACATCCAGTGCTTTCTCTAAGGCTATCTATCAAGAACGTAGGCGTTGGTAAACAGGAGCAGAGGAAATGTGATAGATCTCCCTTGAGTTTAACAATATGTCTGAAGTAATAAGAGGTGCCATAAGAAAGAATTTGCACATTCTTGAATCTGATGTTGATTTGAAGGCTAAAACGAGGGAAACTCCTATTGTGACTTTCAGGAGATGTCGTAATCTGATAGATGAGCTTGTTCAGGGTAGGCTACAAAAGGATAATAACAATTGGTTGGATAAATTTACCCCAAAAGGCAATCATAGATGTGGGTCTTGTTCTTTTTGTAATAAGATGGTAACTGGAACGACTTTACAAATTGGGACAGTAGTACGCACAGTGAATGAATTAATCATGTCGTTCCAACTTTGTGGCATTTGTTTTATGGTGCAAATGCGGACATTTCTACATCGGCAAAACGATTTGTCATCTTTTTTAAAAGGATTAGGAACTTTATATTCTTTAAAAATCAAGAAAGGAACCCCCGAGGTTTTTTCCCCATATGCAGGGGGGTACATGGGATGTGTCGGCTTTTATTTCAGGATAAGAGAATTTTTCACTAAAAATGGAATAGTTTGACTAAAGACTCCGGGAATTTTAGGCCAAGGGATCCTATAACTTTGGGGATGACGGATTTAAATGATAGGAAGATTATTCCTTTTTGTAAATTCTTTTGTAAACAATTTTGCATAGTGTAGTGTTTTTTTTTTCTGTATGTTTTATTGTACATTTTTGTGGTTTTTACATTGTAAAACTTGTATTCTTTTTGAATGATGAGGGGCCCGGGAGGGATTTAAGATGTGATCGTCATCCCCACATCCTTGGAAAGTGTTCACACGCGAAACTATCGTTGGCAGTACCTTGCCACCTGTCTTCCCCCTGTTTTTAATGCTGCATTGAAATAAAGACCCCAAAAGGGTCTGGTGAGTGCCGCTCTGTTTCTACCTATTGTTGTAGATTTATATACCAATAAAACTACAGCTCACCCCACAGAAAAACCCTCACATAAGTCCTTTTTATGGGAAAATGAAAGAAAAAAGTTATGATTAGAAAAAGATAATGCAAAGCAACTTTTGTGACTGTAACTATATACATTTTATATCACTGTAATTGCAATGACTCTAAGAATACAGCTAGTTTGTCATTTTTTTAGATTTTCCAAAGCATTATATGGTACATTTGACTGTACCATTAAAAAGTAAATAAAAAATAAAACCCACAAAAAAAAAAAAGATATCTTGTTTATGATGATGGGGAAAAAAGTTATAAAAAAACAAAATGCTGTCAACAAGAATAAATGCAGACACATAGAAAAGAACCAGCAGTGGTCAGTATACACCAAGAAATAGACAAATTCTGAGTCCGTTCTCATCTGAACTGAGACCACTGTGGTGTTGTGGATGGGCCTACACAACTCAATCAAAATGTGCACTAAGAGCTACATATTTTCATAAGAAATATAACAGATGAAACACTAATGTGTAGGGGTGGGAACATGCTCTACAAACAGAATGTGTATATAAATATGTATGGGTAATGTACAATGTATGCATATGCGGCGGTAAGGGGTAAAGATGATTAAGCACCTTTAGTTAGGGCAGAGGGTGCTTCAAGGTTGACAAAGGGAGAGACCATGAATGGGCATGTATCCAATTGATGTAAGATAAGGGGAGAGGTTGCAGGTCACATGCAGTTAAAAGAGGGGAATACCATATGCTGCAGAGTAAGAGTTAGAGAAAGAGACAGTTGAGTTCATCGCCAGCTGTGACCCAAGACCAGGCTACCCCAATACACCTGGGGATGAGAATACTCACATAAAAGAAGAGAAAATACAAAGGCAGGTAGATAGGTGACAAATAGGAAGAGAGAGAGAGAGAACAAGTACAGTGAGAGAAGAGGGACAGAATGGGCAACAAAGGAGAGACAGAGAACAATTAGCCATATAAGTGGTTCCAGGGAGTCAATGAGAGCAAGTTGCCCTTATGTGGGACCACCAAACTTCTAAAGAGCAAATACCCCTTATGTGGCATAGTTAGCCCCGGGACTGAAGCCTTTAGTGATAGAGGCCACTGAAGTGCCTTTATTAATGCTTAATAAATTTGGCGCATCTTTCTATGTCTGTGCCACTGTATTAAAAAAAAAATCTAAGCCACCTGGGATCTCGTTCTGGCGTACTGGCAACGTTTCTTAATTTGCATGAAATATACATGAAATTTTGAAGTTCTTATTGCAAATTTTGATCAAACATGTGAGCCCATCTACCAATGGCAAGGTGACCTCATTTCAGATGGGACTTTATTTCTAAACAAATTTACCTCTGGAGAGGACAATATGCATGAGTAGCCACCTATACTATTTGTAACTGTGAAAGAGAATTGGGTGGTTTCCAGGATTGAGCCCCCTTTACAATTTTTTTTGCCCAGGACCTCCACTAATTTTGTGTAATGTGCAGGAACTATTGTGCAGGGAATAAGATATTCTGTTTATTATTTTGCCAATTATGTGATCTTCTATCTATCTCCAGGTCATCATAGAGGTGCCAGCTTTCAATGTAATCCTACTCAGGAAGCAATCCTGTGAAATGCGTGTTGGGGCATACTGATAGGTCTAGATAGGTCTTGATTATTATTTATGTACATATGTGATGCCCAGCGTTACTCCTTTGTGCTTCATCCATTGGCGTATAAGTGTGATGTTTACTAGGACTATCTTGTACTTTACTAGGACTATTTTATACTGGTACAGTTATATACCCTATCCATTGTTTACCATTAAGCACTTGCATGTTAATAGTATAATAGACTACTAAGGACACTATACCCATTTTTCTGTTGACTTTCTCCTAGTATCACCTCTTAGTGTGTATACATTTTTGATATTATCAAATAAAGTTTTTGTACATTTAAAGGGGTTGTCTCACTACAAGGATTGCTTTTTATGTTAAAGATCTTGCAAAAACAAGTTAATTTGCAATATGTGTCCATTAACAGTGTCCTACCTATTCCTAGATATCCCCTTTTGTATGGGCTGCATCAGCTCTTCAGGTCGCTATAGCTACAGACCTGTTCAATCTCTCCTGATAGGCTGCCAGGGCTGGTCACTATAGCTACAGACCTGGCTTCTAGTGCAGCCTGATAGAAGCCAGTAAACACGCCCCTGAATTCAAAATGAAACCAAAAAAGTAGGACTGAGGTAAGATGAATCAATGTAGTGAGACAACCCCTTTAAGGATGTACTGCTCCTACTTTTTTGTCATATATGTGATTTTGGAGTCATCTATTTGATGTGGGAGGCTGTCTTTCCCTATAACAAATAAAAAGATATTCCTGAAGAATGCATTTAAATATGAATCCTAAATACCTATGCTTAGACGTTAGCCCTGTTAAACTTTGCATGTCCCGCCGTTTAAGAGAGCAACTACAAACAGTAATTACAGCAAGAAGAATGTGGAGGTGAACCTCTAAACTGATAGCTGGCCTATATAAGGAATGTCACACCAATCCTACTCTTTGAAAAATAAAAAATA